>NAGG01000042.1:0-193990 GCA_003031705.1 Calonectria naviculata
TATATAATATAAATAGTATAATCTTATAGTCTTAGCTTATAGATATAATTTTACTACCTTCCTTAATTTTCTCAAAGGCTTTAATTAATAAGATCTTATAATTAGACTTTAAAGAACTTATAGTTATTATTTTAGCTAATTTAGATAAGATTTACTGTAGATTTAGTAGGAGTTATAGCATTGGTACAAGAATTACGTGTCTGAAAACGCGTCGCAATAATACGGGGTCGCGATTATATGGGGAGCCACTCTATTTAGTCCGAACAGCGAAATTATCCGATCTTGTTTAAATTTTACAGGAACATAACCAATCGGATTTTTTAGCCATGCAAAAAAAGTCGTAGGGACTCAATTATCCTAAGCATAAGACTTCGACTTTTGATCGGAAAATCGGTTGTCGCACGCCATATACGCCATGGCTCGGAGGGAAGTGCTCCGGAGCGGGAAGAAGCCATCTACCTTATTCGACTACGTGACCTTGTTTTTGTGATTCCAAAGCGTGCAGTTATCTCAGCTGTCCTCGATACAATTTTTTTGATGTATATAAGTAACCCCTCCTTTTGACCGTTTCTTTAGACTTTGGTAAGCATTCGCCACTATCCCAAACAAATTTACTCTCACCATCATGCCTCTTCACATCATGAGCCACACTTGGGTTTTATTAGCCACATATTTTCTATTGGCGCTCTGCTCCAATACTTCCGATCAAGATGCTGTTCGCTCAACCTTCAACTTCAATTCCAACTGGCGTATCCACAAGGGTGACATTGCCGATGCTACGCTAGTGGGTTTTGATGATAGCGACTGGGAACCCGTGACACTCCCACATGCCTGGAATGAGGATGACGCATTCAAGCTTGACATAAAGAATCTTTCTACTGGTGTTGCATGGTACCGAAAACAGTTTACGCTGCCGGCAGATTCTGAGGCTAAAAAGGTTTTCTTGGAGTTTGAAGGTATTCGACATGGTGGGGAGTTTTATCTAAACGAGAAATGGATTGGACGCAGCGAGAATGGAGTCGGTGCATTTGGCTTTGATGTCTCAAACGTCGTCCACAATAATGATACCAATGTCATCGCAGCCATGATTGACAATAGTTACGATTACAGGGAGAAAGCGATGAACACGAAATACGAGTGGAACAACAAAGGTTTCTACGCCAACTATGGTGGAATCAATAAAAATGTATTCCTCCATCTCACAAACCTGTTACATCAAACCCTACCTCTATATTCCAATCTCAACACAACTGGTGTTTATGTATATGCAAAAGACATAGACATCAGCAAGAAGACTGCTACTATGCACGCAGAATCAGAAGTTCAAAACGCCAAAAATAGCCCCGCCACATTTGAATACAATGTTATGGTCAAAGATCCAAATGGAAAGGTTGTAGCCGACTTCTCAGGAGACAAGCATACCTTGGCAGCTAATGAGACGGGCATCGTGAAGGCATCCAAGGCGATCTCAAACCTCAATTTTTGGAGTTGGGGTTATGGATACCTTTACACAGTTCAAACATCCCTGTCGGTCAACGGCAAATTGGTTGACGCCGTCGCGACGAAAACTGGATTCCGCAAGACTGACTTTTCTAATGGCATGATCAAACTCAACGATCGGACCTTGCAAATCAAGGGCTATGCTCAGCGCACTACAAATGAGTGGCCCGCACTGGGCAACGCTGTTCCTGCTTGGGTCAGCGATTTCTCAAACAACCTCGTCCTTGAGAGCAATGGCAATTTGGTCCGCTGGATGCATGTTGCTCCCTGGAGACAAGACGTCCAGTCTTGTGACCGCATTGGCTTGCTCCAGTCAGTTCCGGCTGGGGACGCAGAGAATGATGCCAAAGGTCGTCAATGGGAACAAAGAGTCGAGCTCATGCGAGACGTCGTCATCTACTACCGCAACAACCCCAGCGTCATCTTCTACGAGTCCGGCAACGAGAAGATCAGCGAGGCTCACATGTCGGAAATGAAGGCCATACGAGATCAGTACGATCCCAATGGTGGGCGTGCCGCTGGCTGCCGTGAGATGCTCAACAGCACGGTCGCTGAGTACGGCGGCGAGATGCTTTACATCAACAAAGGTGATGACATCCCCTTCTGGTCCATGGAGTACTCTCGAGATGAAAATCTGCGCAAGTATTGGGACGAGTATTCTCCGCCATACCATCCTGATGGAGATGGGCCTTTGTACGATGGCTCAGATGCGAGCGCATACAACCGAAACCAGGACTCCATGGCCTCTGAGAACGTTCGGCGGTGGGTTGACTACTACAATAACCGCCCAGGCACAGGCAAGCGGGTCAACTCTGGAGGTGTCAACATCATCTTCTCGGACAGTAACACTCATCGCCGCGGTGCAGAGAACTACCGCCGTTCCGGAGAGGTCGACGCGATGCGACTACCGAAAGACGCATACCACGCGCATCGCGTTATGTGGAACAACTGGGTAGATCTGGAGGTCGCTGAAATCCACATTGTCGGCCACTGGAACTACAACGATGCCACGGTAAAGAAAGTCACAGTTGTTTCCAGTGCGGCAAAGGTAGAGCTCTTTCTCAATGGCAAGAGTCTAGGCTTTGGAGAGCAGAGTGATGTATTTCTCTTCACGTTCGCCGATGTCAAGTTCAAATCTGGCAAACTGATGGCTGTCGGCTATGACAAGAATGGAAAGAAGACAGCGTCAGACATTAGGGAGACCAGTGGTGAATCATCGGCAATACGACTCACCTCAAGGGTTTCGCCGTCCGGCTTTCTCGCTGATGGAGCAGACTTAGCCTTAATTGACGTCGAAGTGATTGACTCTGTTGGACGAAGATGTCCCACTGCACTTAACCTCATCAATTTTACTCTTGAAGGGGAAGCAACGTGGCGCGGCGGCATTGCTCAGGGCACAAATAACTACATCCTTTCCCAAGATTTACCAGTTCAGAATGGTGTTAATAGAGTCATCCTCAGGTCAACTACAAAGGCCGGGTCAATCAGTCTGAAAGCGACTTCACATGGGCTAAAGTCAGCTCAGATTAAACTAAAAAGCAAGGGGATCAAAGTCGATGGAGGGCTGAGTTCAACGATCCCAGGTGCTGATCTTGCAGTCAGCTTAACCCGCGGTCCGACACCGAAAGGTGACTCTTACACAACCAAGCGCATTCCAATTGATGTTTTGTCTGCAGTTGCGGGCTCCTCGGCCAATTCAGTAGTAGAAAACTCGTAGGACAGTGATGAGTTAACTACGTGGACTAGTGAAGCTGGCGAAGATCTCGCTTGGATCCAATATACTCTATCTGTGAAACTCAAGATCTACCAAGTAGTTCTAAAATTGGAAAGGTTTTCTAAACTCTCCTACGATTTGATCATTGAGATAAATGACGAGGAAGTCTGGTCTGGCAAATCCGGCACGTCTTCGGGCTGCAAAATCATCGAGTTCGAGCCCACGCTTGGTTCAACGGTGAAAATAAGAAGCACTAACAGGGCGCTTGGAATCATCGAGGCAGAGTTTTATGCTCCTGTTTATTAATAGAATGGATATGTTCCTAGTGGCGCTCCGGCGTCGCCCCAAATTCTATCGTTGTCATGAATCGGTGATTTCAATGGTCGAGGAGAAACTCCGAAGAAGCATCTTTCATACGGCACTCCACAATACTACATTTTTAAATATCAGAGCCAGGTCTAAATGCCGTATATCTTCTCTACTGAAGCCCAAATGGCGATTTTGTGACAGTAATCATACATCCTATCGCCACCGACGACGTAATCCCTTTGGCAAGCATTGAGCTCTCTCGTCACTGTTTGACCCCTCTAACATCATTGCTTCGCACGCATCGGCCACTTCGTTGCTATCCCAAGCCCCTTCCCTCCGTCGCAAGGAACGTAGGATAGAAATACTGCGTAGTCGAGTGCCTTTATCATTGCACGCTGCGCATAGCAACGCCAATACGGGGATCAAATCACCACACAAAGAAAAAACGGGATTGGAGTCAGCCGTGTTGTAGATACGAACAACGGCTTCTATCTTGGAAAGGATGACGTCGCAATCTCGGATGTCAACCTCGTCATCAAAATCCTTCATCTTGATGAGTGTTGCCCAACCAGTTTGGTGCATCGAAAGGAGCATGTCTGCAAGTTCCTCTGGTTTGTCGTTGGACTTTTGGAAAAGCTCGAGTCTTCGGTTCCAAACTTTGAAAGCTCCTCGCGCCACACTCAAAGCCGCCTGACTCTGGGACGGAAACTGACACGTTGCAGGTGAGCTGCCGCCCAGAGTCTCAGTACAGGATTGATTCATGGGAACATATGAGGCAAAGGCGGCATCATAAAGAACGTCAAGTCCCTCTAGAAGCTCCCAGGCCTCATCATAGCTGGTAAACGGTTTACGGGGATTGCCCATGTCGGGTGGTGAAACACTTCCTGCCAGCTCGCCAAACAATTCGTCCCCATTATACATTGTGGCGTCCTCCCCAAACCCATATAGGACTCGACAGAGGGCACCTGTCAAATCCCGTCGACTTTGCGATGGCTGAGACTCGAGATGAGTGACTAGCATTCGACTTCCGGCTTGCAAGTGTCGGGTAGACTCTGCATATCGTCCAAGAAGGTTCTCTATGCAAATGAATATCACGCTGCACATGACAACAACATACGCGTCCATTTCCCTGCCGAGACCGCAAGCGTACCTCTGAATATGGGCAATGGCGATATTGTACTTTTCGATCGCAGCGATTTCGGTTTCTGGGTCATGCCTGTCCGAAGCCGTGGAGTCCCCAGAGCCGACAGACAGGAAGTGGCGATGAGCGGCACCTAGAGCGCAAACAGCGTATCTGAGTGGAGCCACACTATGAGAAAGTGGCATCATGTAGCAATACCAGAAGTCAGAAGGGTCAGATGTCCTGGCGACATGATCAACGATAAAGAGTTGAGCGTGGTAAAAGAAGGACGAATCATCGTTGTTGGTAAATGGCTTGTCGAAGAGTGATATTGGCGAGGGTAGTGAGGCAGACGGCGAAGTGTGCTGAGTTGATGCCTTCGTTAACATACGGGGGAGGAGACTTCTGCCTTTGCTCTGGATGCAAGCGAGGCCGGGGTCTGATTTGAGAATTGGCTTCTTTTTCGGCTTTGGGCCAGGCTTCAATCTTTGAGTGATCCAATAACCGTCACAAACCCGGCCATTATCCTCGCATCGTTTGCAGACGGGTTTGGTTTCATCACATTTGACATGGCGGGCTCTGGGGAATCATTAGCCCGTTCATCCAGCTCAGCTTCGCTTCAAATACGACCACTCACTTGCTGTACAAAGATCGGTTAGCATATATCAACAAGATCAATATTCTTGCGATTAAAACGAGATCCAGATGCAAGCCGACACGTCATGAGAGGCTTGAATACGCGCAAGCACTGCCGGGGCGATAGGTGATGACATACCATGTGACACATCCGCTCCTAACCCGTGGAGCTTTCGCCCGGGTGTGCTTTTTCTTACAGGGCTCTGCAGGTGGCGGCTCCATTCTCATTCGACACTCGATTTGCGGGCTTAAAGTTGCGGAGGACATGCAGAAACGAGAGAGTGGAAGCTGATGAAAGATGTCATGATGTGCGATTCGGCCAAGACGGTGGGAGTTGACCTGAAGGCGCCAACAAGGCCGGCTCTCACGTAGCGTATCAGGTTTGCAGAGTTCAATTGGCTACGTCGTAACATTGGATGAAATCACAGTCGCTGATTGGTAGATTAAGAATAGTGCAGCTGGATCAAAACAGAGCAGGGGTTTTCCACACCAAGATGATTATGCAAGGTCCGGCTAAATTGGGCACGCAGCATCAGCGGCACCGTGCCTCGCTTTCGCATTCCGACATGTCCACGTTTGCGTCCTCTACGAATGCAAGCCCAAGAGAACAATATTCCTAGAATTTGTCTGAATAATATTATACCCCAAATAGTCAAGATATTAATAGGTGACAAGCCTGTTTCTGATTGATGTTTTGTCGAAGCAACCTTGTGTCTGTAGGGCAGCTACAGACTATTTAATTTCACTTGCGTATATGTTGAAAATTATGAAAAATAAACTGAACCTATATCGAGTCATGGATTTTGTTTCTAATTATGGTTATTTCCAACCACTTGTATACTTTGTTGGATTATTTATCGAACAATCCTCGGTGTCCTTTCATAGCTAACTGAATTTGGCAAGAAGTCAATTCCATGATTTGTACACTTATACCACACAAACGGTTTCATCAATTATTTTCCTTCAAACTTCTCTAGACACTATAAAAGATCATCTATTTAGATTGTGTTCTAAATTGATTTTCATACCAAGTACCATTAAAGTGTACCTCGGTAGCCAAGATGCAGAAGTCCCATCGAGTGCAGAAGTCCCATCGAGCGCAGAAGATGGCGTTTTCCGGAGCTGGAGAACCTTGTATTCCGAAATAAACTAGGTGCCACCATTAGTAGGGATAAAATATCCGTCTTCAACATCTTGCGTCACCCTTTGAAGCGGAACTGATGCTTGAAAAGAGAAAAGGTGTAGCTAATTTATTATCATGACATGATTTAATAGTTTTGATTGGCTGGAATTACTACGAGAGAGTGGGTCCATGCGACCGCGCTCGGAACATCAAGGACGCAGGGATCATCTCCACTCAGCTTATGATTTGACACCACCTACAAGCCTGACGTAACCACTCCCAATCTAGAATTAGCCGTATTCTTTTACAGCCTGCCTTGAAGATCTTCATACGACCTACCAGCGGGCAGCTATGGACAATACTCTTTTGAGCCCGAATTGGTTCTCTAATATCTGTGAATAGTTGTTTTGTTTGCTTGGAATCGAATGCCGAGCTGAAGTTCAGCCGAGAGATGGAGCCCCTATCAAACGGACGCATTGGTCCTCGTTTCAAGGCACAAGAGTAAGGCTGGAATAGACAAGGTTGTTTCTTTTTTTTCGCAAAGTGAACCTAAAATACGACTTGATTAGAACAATCTTCCGAGTGCAAGACAGGCTTTGCTATACTTGCGAAAAAAATGACTTGCCCAGTTGGGAATAAAGGAAGATCGGTTCGTGTGGCCAATGAAAGCTGCTTCTTTGAAGAAATCCTACGCACGAGCCAATCAGAACCTAAATACCTGGGCTATGCTCGCCTCGGAGGGCCGCGGGACGCGTTGGCTTCCCTTCCATATTAATCTGTCGGAATAAGGCTATCTAAGGTGCCTGACATAGAAGTTGATTATAAAATGAGTCTTAGCGACCTCTTTTTTCTGTTCGAGAAGTATTCAGAGCCATCAATCTCAACCATTTGCACCTTTTCCCATCCCCCTTCCCCGGCAAGATGCAACTTCGTTCGTCTCTTACAGCGGCTTTGCTTGCCGCAGCAGTCTCTGCTAATAAAACCGGTCAAGCCTCCAACTTTGATGTTTCCGCGGAGGTTGCCGAAAAGTACAGCTGCGACACCTCGTGCCAGGCAAACCTGAACCAAACCAACGCCGAAGACTTGGCAATCTTCGACACCGAGTTTGACTATGACTTCTACGCCACCGCTGGTAACTTTTCAGCTTCTTCCTCCCCCGGAAGCCTCCTGAAGCTCAAGCCACTGAACGGGACGGCGCTGAATATCCCCGGCGGAGTTTCCATCTACAAGTTCCAGTACACGTCTGAAGATCTAGATGGGAGCCCTGTTCCCGCCACGGGTTTTATCGCCATCCCTTTTGTGCGCCGCCAGAATGACCCCTTCAAGCTTGTCGCCTTCGCCCATGGAACTACCGGCGTCTTCCGTGGCTGTGCTCCTTCTACGTCGTCCAACTTCTTCGGCTACAACAGCTGGGAGCCTCTGCTACTTGCAGGCTATGCTGTTGTAGCCACCGATTATGCCGGGATCGGAAACGACAAGATCAAGCACAAGTATGTTGCTAGTGCTGCTAATGCAAACGACGTTTACTGGTCCGTTGCGGCTGCCCACAAGGCTTTCCCCGGAGAATTAACTGAAAAGTGGGTGTCCATCGGTCACTCTCAGGGTGGTGGCGCCACGTACAAACTCTCAGAGCACAAGCTGGTCCAAGACGACTCTAGTGGGTACTTGGGTGGTGTTTCCATTGCCCCCATCACCAAGCTCTACGATTCTCTTGCCGGTACCTTGAGCGAGTTCAGCAATAGCTCGAAGGAGGATCTACAGGCATGGAAAGTCTTTGGAGAGGTTGGCTCGATTGTGCTCGGCGTTCAAGCCGTCTTCCCTAACTACACGGCACCTTTCCTGGCAGACACTATGCGCCAGAGAATTGAACTTGCCAAAATTGCCCAATACTGCGATGTTTCGATGTCAGGTCTCGCCACTAACTTGGCTCTGTCTGACCTTGTCGGAGAAATCAGCGCTACCGACATGGAAGTGCTTCAAAAGTTTCAGGCCATCAACGCTCCTGCCCAGGGAGACAAGGCCTCAAAGCCCTTGCTGATAATTCAGGGAGAAGAAGATACCATTGTCTTCGAGTCTATCGTTGTTGCTGCGCACAATTCCAGCTGCAGCGCTGGTAACCCAGTTCAGCTGAGTCTTTACCCTGGGCTGGATCATAGTGCTGTTGTGGCAGCGTCTGCTCCTCAATGGTTGTCGTTCATTGGTGGCCTTTTTTCTTCGACTGTTAAGATTTCTGGCTGCGTGAATGAGACAGTTACGCCTTTTGACCTGGAACATGCCGCTGCGCCTGCAGATACGGTTTAAAATCAAGTAATATCACATCTTTAGCGCCATTAGGGAGTTTAATTCACCAATATTATGTTTTGGAAAATTCACTTGTGCCAGTGATAACAAAGTCTTCTAAAATGTGAAAGAAGAAAATAAGAGAAGGACTACTGAGGATGTTGATGTTTTTGTTATTTTATTCATATCAACTATGATGTCTAGCAAATCGACTAGATAAAAAACTGGTGCTCGATCTCAATGCGTGAATGGCACTGGACCCTTCGGGTGTAGCATTTATCAGTTAGAGACGGCCACACAGATTTTGAAGTTGACCATTTTATAAACCCTGATACTTAGACGATCAAATATTTCAGCTCTGCTTGCCGCACTGGCCCCGAATGATGGTTGAAAACACTTCAGTGCTTCCTACCAGTTTCCGGGTGGCCCATCTTCCGCGATGCTGAAAATCATCAGTTGAGCACTTCCAAGATTCGTTTCTAAGTGCTTTCTCCACGAGCCTCCGACAACAGGAGCTGATCCACCTACACAGGCGATACGCCTGAAATCTTCCGTAGTATAGTGGTCAGTATGCAAGCTTGTCATTACCCAAATGCGCTTGAGACCCGGGTTCAATTCCCGGCGGGAGAGATCCAGCCACATGTGTCACACATGACATTGAATTCTTTTTTTTTCTTTCTTAAAGATTGTCTCTTCTCTGTACAGCATTTAAGTTAATTATTCTTTTGCTGGGAGAAAAAATTGGAGATCAAAGTGCTTACTAAAATACTAGTGCAACTGCTTCCTTTAGCTCAGCTCCCTTATCGACCGGAATAACGTAGGTGTTCTCACCATAGAGATGACAATGGCATTCTCCTGTGTACTTTTAAAACTTATCCGTAAAACGGCTGTAATGCTAAAATGATGTGAAGCGGGTTTTGAAGGGCTGGTTCTGCGGCGGCAATGGCTAAAACCATTGATCTCGATTGTGGCACCACCAATCCTCATATCTTTTACTGCTTTATGGTGGTATTTGTAAAAGTGTTCATATTAGGGATTAGAAGGTCCACAATTGTCATTCAGATATGTTTCGAGGTCTTGCCCCGGGGTTTTGGAATTGTTGAATCGAATCGAGATTCTCCCTGAATTTACCAATGTTCGGATCACCAGGGTTAGGGTTAGGGTAATACCGACATATTTTCAACCTTAGAACAGGTGAAGTGACCACTTACAGTATCCCACTTATAGTTAAATGGACCTGTCGCTGCTGGAGGCCGAAGCCGTCCAATGCTGTACAGAAAAAAGTTGGTTTGCGTTTCCGTGGTAGGCTAGTCTCGATATGTTAAGAATGGGAGTTCGATTGATTGATGATTAATGTTCGAGGAATTGGAAAACTGATTTTATAATGAGACCTTGTGCTGCGTGCTTGTCTGCTAATCTGATTCATTTGATCTGAAAAGGTCTGATCTGTCTTCAATGTCTTGAAACAGTGTCTCTTCGTTCATGCATTCACATTTCGTACGATACAGTTAATGTATATACATGTTAAATATTAATACCAGCTCTGGTGGCGCTCTACCATCCTCCACACGATCTATGACACATTTAGCGCCCTCAATTAACGCGCAGGATGATCTTGGTGGCATGGAGATTCTTTCATTTGACAAGTGAAATTGAAAGGTGAAATATTTGATTCCCATACATCAGACCCCAAAGTGAACAAATGGAACCCAATACATCGGTACATCTTCTAGGACCGTAATATTTCTGGGCGCCCTGGCCTTGTCCTTGTCGAAAGGCAAAGTCGGGACGACTGTTTCCGAAATCATCTTCTCAGTACTGCACGTCCTGGTGTTCCCGGCTTCATTGTCTACGATCCATTGGTCCCGCACATCTTTTACTGCCTGGTGAAGACCTTCACTCACAGACTTGTTGCTCATCTTGCAGGCCCTGATCCATTCGTAAGTCTTGACCGCCACGTCTACACAGCATTTGTCATCCACCTCCCACAGGGTGCCAACGACATTCTGGAAACCTGCAAGCTGGTAGGCGCTTATAAGATGAAGGCTTTCGTCTACAAGATTACCATTGATATCCTGACCAGTTCCACAAGCGGACAAGTAAGCCAGAAACGGCGCTTGCTCGTGGAGATTTGACTCGAAGAGCTTTGCAACCGTCAGCGGCTCATCGCTGAGCAACAACGAACTCTGCAGCGGATCGGACGGATCGCTGCGTCCGTGACCAGCGAAATGAAAAACTTTGCAATTATTCAAGGCGAATAGTACATCTTTTCGATTGGCCCGTGGTCGAATTGGCTCTAGCTGCATGGAGTCACACAGCTCAACCAGCCGGTCAATTTCTTGCGGAGCATATCGAAGCTCTGGCATTCCAACAAGCACAGCCTTCGCGAGATGTTGAGCGCTTCGTTTAGAATGTTGCTGTCGGCCATATATGAGCGCTCTTACAGATGAACTGTAGGATGAAATTGCCCTATCCAGGACCGTATTGTTTGATTTATTTGAATGATAGCCTGCGGCATGTATGGGAAACTGGCCCAAGGGTCCCGTCGGGATCCACCAAATTCGAGGCAAGCTTTCATTCACAGACTCATTTTGGAATCCCAGGAATTTGAGAACGGGACAGGCAATTGTATCCCATAGCCATTCCAGCAAAGATGCGCTTGCCTTGGTTTTGGCTGTAGCATGAGCCTGAATGTCGTCGATGTGCAACAAAGGTAGTGGCAAAGTACTTAGCTTTCCACTCTCAATGATCAATGCATCACATCGATACGTGCTCACATTAATAACAACCATCGGGCCATTGCTCGCAGTAGCTTTCAATTCAGCTTCCAAAGGAGGTAGGAGAAACCGATCAAACCCTGGCAACCTCCGAATTTCCTGAATTAGCTGTTCTAGAGTTTGACCGGTTTCATGCCGTTGGTTGATTTGGTGTTTCTTTGATGACACGGAAGCGTCCAGTTGATTCCGAAGCGTGATGAACCTGGCAGCCAGAGAGGGGTGCTTGTCTTGTAATTTGGACACATCGGCGCGGATTTCATTCAAAGACCCTATTATAACCCCACGACCAAGCTCCAGAAGCTTGATCGCTTCATATGTGCCTTTATCTGCCATCAGAGCTGCTGCTGCAGCATCTGATGTCAGGCCAATGGCACTGTTGAGTAAATACTGCTTATCGACATTGTCAAGCGATCGAGGTGTAAGTAAGGGAATCAGAGAAACGGCGACAGATGCAGCCTTGTATGCAAGTGGCCAGGCCTCAGCTTTTGCGTATATTTCAAGTAGCTCTTTGCCCGGCTGTATTCTTTCTGAAGGGGATGATGAGGCATGGTTGAGAGCCTTCTCAAATTCCTGAATTGCGTTTTCAAGATCGCTCACTGCACCTGTTTTCTGGTGTCTGTCTTTATAGGCAACTCCGAGATACAAAATCTGTGGTGCCTGTGTTGGATGCCCATCGGGCGTTCGATCGATAGCCGCTTGGAATAACCTGATTGCCCTATTGAGATCCTCCAATGATCCAGTTCTTTTGTACTTATTACCATAGCCAATCCCGAGTTGGTGGCGATAGCCTGCATGCTCAGGATGCCCGTCAGGCACTAGATCAAGAGCCTCTTGAAATCGATGTATTGCTCTATCCAAATCTGCTACCTCAAAAGTCGAGAGGTACCTTTCACTGTATCCAATACCAAGGCTTTGTATTTGACTTGGTTGCGATGGGTGGCCTGGCGGTGTGAGATCAAGGGATTCCTGAAATCTTTGTATTGCCAAATTGATGTCCATGATTGCCGATGTTCGTTGATATCTATTATTGTATGCGGCTCCCAGTTCATAGAGATGACTGGCTCTCGTTGGGTGGGTGTCTGGAGTAAGGTCCAGACATTCTTTAGAAAGATCAATGGCAATATCAAGATCGTCCATCGACTGCCTTTGTTGATATCGATCTCGATATGCAATACTTAGTGAAGAGAGTCTAGCTGCACGGTCTAGACCTTTGTTTGGAGTCAGATTGAGGGCTTCATGGATTCTTTGGATAGCACTGTCAATATCTGATATTTTTCTCGTTGTCCTGTATTTTTCATTAAGTCCTATGCCGACGCTTTGTAATCGACTCGCCCGATTCTGATCATCATCCAAACTTGCGTCTAGAGCGTCTTGGAAGTTGCTGTTAGCCACATCGAGATCTTCTATGGATCCGGTCAGCTTGTATTTGTCAAGGTATGCATGGCCTAGAGCCTGTAAAGTGCTTGTTCGCGTTGAGCCACCTTCTTTGGAGATTGTAAAAGCCTCCTTAAGCACCATGAGAATCGCATCAAGATCTAAACTTGATTGTGACAACGCAAATTTGTCGCGGAGTGCCATTCCAAGGTTCAAGAGTAAGATAGCTCTATCTGGATGGTCTCCCTTGGTGTGTTCTCTGGCCTCCTGAAATCGCAGTTGTGCCAGATCAAGATCAGACATGGATCCCGTTCTTAAGTGTCTTGAACGATACGCGATTCCAAGAGTCCGGAGGGAATTTACCCGGTTGGGGTGACTAGATGGCGTGAGATCCACGGCTTGTTCGAGTTTCCGAATAGCCTTATCAATATCTGTGATCGTGCCTGCTATCCAATGCTTGAAAAGAAACACGGTTCCCAAAGCTTGAAGTCTAGATGCTAGCTCAGAATGGAAATCAGGAGTTAGCTCCACAGCTTCTTGGAGTAGTGATGTGGCCGTTGTCAAATGGTTCATATTTCTGGACCTCTCATATTGATCAATATACGCGAGGCCGAGATTGTGAAGCCGACCTGATCGGTCCGAATGCCCTTGTGGGGTCAGGTCCAATGCGTTCTGGAGTCGTTGGATTGACCTGTTCAAGTCTACCATCTCGCCTTTAACTCGATGGCGAACAGCATATCCGGTCCCAAGACCATAGAGAAGATCCGACCAGTAATCTGGGCGACCGGAATTGCCGTTCACAGTGAGGTCGAACGAGATTTGTAGCCGATCAATCCCACTTTCAAGATCCAATATGTCGCCCGATCTCTGGTATTTGTCGGCATAGAGAAATCCTAGACTTTGTTGGAATCGTGGTAGGTCCAGGCTGTCTTCCGAGGCTTGATCCATAAGTTGTTGGAAATGCCTGATTACAACATTAAGATCAGACATATTCCGCGTCATTTGATATTTATCATTATATGCAACAGCAAGACTATGCAATCGATCAATACGCTTTGGGGATGCGGCTGCAGTAATGTCTAGTGCTTCTTGGAATCTCTGAATGGATAAATTAAGATCTGATACTTGTTTGGTCATTTGGAACCTTTGGTAGTGCTCAAGGCCAAGATAGCTTTGATGATCTGCGCGATCCGTCTTGTTGTCCTTCGTTAAAATGAGAGACTCCTCAAATTGTCGGATGGTAAGATGAAGGTCTGTGGCTGTATTCGACAATGACAACCGATCCACTGATGATAAATAACCTTCCGAATTCAAATTTAGAGCCTGTTGAAAGGTATGAATTCCTGTGTGAAGATTCGACGCGGCTCCAGTCGCACTTCGGTATCTGTTACTGTATCCGACACCTAGATCATATAGTCGACTAATCCTGTCCGGATGGTTACCCGGGGTCAGATCCGCCGCCTCCTTAAGCCTCCGTATCGCTACATCAAGATCTGCAACGGATCCAGTTCTTTGATGCCGTTCGCTGTGCGAAACTCCGAGACTCCAAAGCCGACTTGACCGTTTTGAATGGTCTGATGAAGTGGTAGCATCGAGGGACTCTTGGAAGTATCGTATGGAAATATCAAGATCAGGTAGTGTCTTGCTATTTTGGTATCTGTTATTATACGCAGCTCCAAGATCGTGTAGTCGGGTTGCCCTCTCTTCCTGGTCGTCCGGTGTTAGCTCAATAGCCCTTTCAAAGTTTTCAATTCCCAGACTGATATCCGTCGTTAAATGAGTCGAAAGATACATATTGTTATAGGCCGCACCAAGACTATGAAGACGCGTCGCCCGGTCGGGATGATCATCTGGCGTAAGGTCCACGGCATCTCTATAATTTCGAACAGCAAGTTCAATATCAGACAGCGCCTCTGTTCTTTCATTTTTCTGGGTATATGCGCTTCCAAGATCATGCAACAGATTTGGCTGTTCTGGATGGCCGTCGGGGAGAAGCTTAAATGCGTCTCGGAATCTTTCGATGGCAATGTCTAGATCAACCATTTCTTGCGTTGCATTGTATTTATCAAAATGCCCCACTGCAAGATTACGCAGGCGTTCCACTTTTGAAGGAGAGCCAATAGGTGTTAGGTCAACGGCTTCTTGAAACAGCCGTATCGAAGTATCCAGATCTGCTGTCGCTTTTGTTCTTTGGTATTTGTCATTGTATCCAAGACCCAAATGATAAAGCTGTTCTGGCTTTTGCTGGTCAGTGTCTGGAGTTAGATCAAGACGCTCCTGTAGTAGCATATTTGCTAAATCAAGATCTGTGATAAGTCCCAAACTTTGATAACGAAGTTTATAACTGTTGCTAAGATGATGGAGCCGACGGAGACGATCGGGGTGACCTATAGGAGTAAGGTCAAGCGCCTCTCGGAACGAACTAATGGCTTTTTCAAGATGAGATATTTCTGATGCAGACCAGTATCTTCGAATATAGCTAGTACCAAGGGTTTCAAGTTGGTTTGATTGCGCTTGATCACCATCGGGTGTAATATCAATCGCATTCTGAAGAGTCTCAATCGACATTTGCAAGACAGTATCGTCACCGGTGTGTTGATATTGAAGCCCATACACAGACCCAAGAGTCTGAAGCAGAGGGAGCCGCTCAGGATGGCCATCGGGTAATAGCCTCAGAGCCGCTTTACAGCGATCCATTGACAATTCAAGATCTTTCAATTCTCCAGTTCTATGGTAACGATATATATCAGTAATCGAAAGGCTGTGAAGTCGAATAGCCTGGTCCACATGATGTTCTGGAGTTAGGTTCACGGCTTCCTGAAGCCACAGTACTGCATTTTCAAGATCCGAAAGCTGCTGAGATTTTCGATATCGATCGATGTAACCATTCCCGAGACTATGAAGTCTAGTTGGTCGATGTGGGTCAACATTTGTCGTTAATCTGACGGCTTCCTGGAGTTGCTCAATCGCCGTGTCAAGATGCACCACATCTCCCGAATGGCGATACCTGTCTCGGTACGCACTCCCAATACTATAAATCTGACTACCTCGAGTCGAGTAGACGTTTGGAGGCAAGTCTAGTGTTTTTTGAAATAGTCGAATTGAATTCTCGAAATCTTGGATTGCTGCTGTCTTTTGGTATCTGGTGCCAAGTGCATTCCCCAAGCTTGCTAGCCGATGAACCATATCTGGATGACCGTCTGGGGTAAGGTCCAGCACCTCTTGAAACCTTCTGATTGCTCTGCTTATATCGGAAAGAGACCCGGTCCTCTGAAAACGATAGCTATATGCAAAGCCAAGACTTTGTAGTGCAACTGCTTGCTCTGGATGGCCGTCTTGTATGAGGTCGATGGCCTCTTGATACTTTCGGATGGATGCATCCAGATGCTCCATAGCTCCTGTTCTTTGATACTTGTGAAGATATCCAATGCCGAGACATTGAATTCGGCCGGCCCGTTCATAATCATCCGGTGGTGTTAACCTGATGGATTCTTCATTGCGTCGAATGGCCTGCTCAAGATTCGCAATGGATCCAGTTGCCTGGAAACGATGGATATATCCAATGCTGAGGCTATGAAGCCTGCTAGCTAGCTCCAAATCATCGCCGCTTGTTGCATTCACGGCTTCTTCAAATCGCTGAGTTGCCAAGTCAATGTCGGACGATTCCCCAGTTTTCTCATGTCTGTACTTGTAGGCAATACCAAGACTCTGCAGCCGGCCCGCAAACCCGGGGTGGTCATCCGGCGTGAGGTCGACGGCCTTTTCAAACATGTTTATAGCCATGTCAATATCTACCATATGCCCAGCCCTTTGGTATCTATGCTTATAGAGAATTCCAAGGCTTTGAATTTGGCCTGCACGGTCTGGGTGGCCCTCCGGCGTAGAGTCGAGACTCTTCTGAACTCGTTGCATTGCTTCATCCAGGTCGGACATGTCCAGCTCGGGTACATATCGTTCGCCATATCCAATTCCAACGCTATGTAAAGAGGCATTCTTTTCAGAGTCTCTTTCTGATGTATTTGGAGGCGACATTGCTGCTACTAATTGCGCTGCCAAGCTTGAGTATGCGGCTTTATCTTCGAGGGACAAATGTAGGCCTTGGCGATCGCTTCCGCCCCTGTTTAGAACAGGCCCTATTCGGTCAGTAAAACTGTTTACTTTGGACCCACTTGGAGATCGCTGCACGAGCTCTTATGGTTGGGAATATGAGATGTGTTGATATACAAAATGCTGCGTCTGCCTAATTCTGTCAGACCTGATGGCGGGGTCTGAAATGATTACTAATGATCCAACACAGCCCAGATATGCCATCATCTCACGTTTTCATTATTGCACAGAGCCTTCATTCTAATCTGGCAGACAAATATTCAATAATTAATTTGAGGATGGGCTACTTACTGGAGATAGAAGCGTCAAAATGTATACTGCTATGGTATTGCAGCTGGCCTGAATTATGTATCTTGCCTGATTCGATGTTGTTGTCGCAAACTGACATCTTGACCGTATAACATTTGAAAAATAAAGTTGAAATGAAATTCACATGGTGCGTATTCTACGACGAGAAGCAACACGCATCGCTCTATGCCGCTATATCCCATTTAAATCCATTTTCTGGCTGCTACCAGAAATAGTATCTATATTGACACGCAAAGATCATTCATTAAATACAACAATACGAATATAATACATTTCTCTACCGTCGGTTCTTCCCGGTCCTATCTTCAGATAAATCTCGCACCTCTGCGCCATTATCCAAATTGAAGAGTTAAGGGAGGACCGACAACTAAAACAATATCTGTCTCTCAGAAATAAGTGTTTGAGGCGAGTCTCACTCTACCAATGGGTGGGTGCCAAACCCGTCAAGATGGCTCAGATACTCATGATATATTGGAATGGTATACCACGGCTGTATTAAGTAGAGTGAGCGGGCAGAATTTAAACCCTGTGGCTCTGAAAGACCCTAGCATATAACCCCCCTTGATTTAACCTCAAAATCACCTCACATTACTTGTTTTTGATTTGGAGAACAGAAAATGCACATTCATACTTTAGTGGCCCGTATAGCTTCACAAGAGAACGCTGTGCTTAGAATACCCATAGTCAGTGGCGTGCTTTACGATGAAGTTCATGTAGCAAGGTGCATTGTGTTAATTTTAGCGGAGGTTTCATAACAGAAAATATCATAAGTTACGCTAAGTTCCTCATAAGTAAAGGCAACACAATACAATGGCCAAGTCTAATCTTGATCGTCAAGCACAAACATGAAAAAGAAAGGTGCGGCATTGGACAGATTTTAGCCTATATGGTGGCTGATTGATAATAGCTTTCTAAGAGCTTAAGATGATCAACTCATTGGTTGACTCGGTAGTATCGGCATTGTGTTCACAGGCTCTACTCTCCTAATTGGACGCCGAATATGCAGAGGACTTTAGTTCTTTTGCTTACAAAGTGCTCGACGCGGCTGAAGGGCGGAATTGGCAAGTTTCGAGCGCGTGATATATGCAGGCCGATCAGCTGAAATGGCGATTGATCCATAGTGGCTGATAGGGCTGAAGATGGCTAGACTCATTGGTTGTTTTACTGGCGACTAGCGCGCTTGTGCGATCTCCTCTGCAATAGATTGGCCGGGACGCGCGTTTTGACAATGCGGCTGAAATCAAGGGGGCTGTGATGCCGCTAAGTTGCGGCAAGTTGCTAGCCGAGATTGAAGCTGGCCGCCACCACCAAGTACCCTTCTCGCCCAGAATGGAACAAGAAAGATAACTACATCTATCTAATTGCTTCCCTCTGAAGTCCATGTTTAGTTCAGTCAAGTAAGAAAGATATTATGTTGATGTTCTAACTCATCGAAAATCATTTTCAAGTTGCACCCAAATATCATCCCCATCACTGCTGCAGGTCGTTGCAAACAGAATGGCGTCAATTTCTAGAGACCCTGAGGGGTTCCAGGAAGGCCTCGAGGTGCTTTACGAGCCGTCAAAAGCGAAAGTGGAGTGAGTTGCGATAGGACCTAGTTCCATCCTACACCGTACCGTGACTGACCAGCTTGCAGCATTGTGGCAGTTCCTGGCCTCGGTGTAAATCCAGCCACCAGCTGGATGTGGGATGACAAAGATGAGAAAAGCTTCAATTGGCTCAAGGATAATATGGGCCTCAGAGCTGATTTTGCCACGGCCCGTATTATGCGGTACAAGTACGCCTCGGCATATCAAGGGAAATGGAAGATTAAGCAGCACTTTACCAACATTACGCAAAAACTCGTCGAATCTCTTCAGCTCTGCAGAGAGGTACGTATTAAGACCCCCATTAAGCTGGGAATTGAATCAACTGACTGTCGTAGCACTGTGAGAGAAGACCGATCGTTTTTCTGGGTCACAGTATGGGCGGTCTCATTATCGCGCAAGCACTATGCATCTCCGAACAACGTGCAGTGGATTATCCGGGGATATACGAAAGCATCACAGGTTGTGCATTCTTCGGAACACCGTTTGAAGGTGCAGCCGTGGCAGATATTGCCAAAGAATGGACCAAGATTAACGAAAAGCTGGGCACGGCCATAGACTCTGAGCTGATAGACTTGCTGAAGCGTGGAAATATGACATTAAGGGATCTCAAACAGTCGTTTCTCCGCTCTGTTGGGAAGCTGAGTCGCCGAGTTGAACTTCACTGCTTCTATGAACAGCGCGAAACGAACTGGGATGAAGTTATACGCAAATTGACAGCCACGGACTTTCCCCAGGGACAATTGGAAAGGCTTAACCTCAAGGCTGGTTTACCATGTCTATATTGAGATGACACCGTGACACACACTAACTAAGTATAGGAAAGTCGCGATTTTGTGAGTAGGGAATCAGCAACACTGGACGGATTTGACTCAACTGGTCTCGCCAAAACGCACAGAGAACTGGTAAAATTCCAAAGTGCCAAAGACCCCAACTACCAGGCCATAAGAGCTCCCCTGAAGAGACTAGTGAATGGCGCGGAGGCCGTTGCAAAGGCTCGCTTCAAGTCGGCCAGTCAGTCTTCTATCGATCCAGCCAAGCGTGAAAAGGTTTTGGATGCATTGGACGGGTTGGATGTTGAAAGACAGCACAAGAGACTAAAGAAAGGGGTTCTAACAGATTCTTAGGTCATACAAGAACCCGAATATCAACACTGGTTACGAGATGAAGCAGCGGCAGACAATTATCTATGGGTGTATGGCCTCAAGGGCAAAGGCAAGACGTCATTCTTTACCGCCGCAGTCGACAATATAAAGTCAATGATCAAGGATTCTGAAGCAACAGCACAGGGCTACCATCGCGCACCAAATCTTCTGGCCTACTTTTACTGCGAAAAGGGCTCCGAATTTTCCACTGCTGAAGAGTTACTGAAGTCGCTATTGAGGCAGTTGTGCGTTAAAGAGGAAGCGCTCGCTGCATATGCCACTCAATTTGGGCACAGCTCGGGGGATAAAAATATCCTGCATCTAGGAATTGAGAACCTCTGGCAATGTCTCCGGGATATGCTCACCGATGGCACAATAGGTTCCGTTTATTTTGTTCTCGGAAACCTACATGAACTTGATGAACGAGCTCCTTCGACAAAGAAGCTCATGTCATTTATCCAGGCTGAGATTCATGAAACAGCCGGGGAGAGCAACAAGCGTGTTCAAACGAGGTGGTTGTTCATAAGTCGAAACCGTACCATGCTCAATCAGCATCTGGGATCCGGTGATTATATGCATCATATCAACTTAGATGACGAGAGGTTTGGTGGCAATCGTTCCAGAGATATACAGCAACAGGCATGGACCCAGGCCAACAAACTCCAGGAGATGAGGGGCTACAACAAGGCCATCACTTACTACCTCGGCAGCACAATTGGTCACCAAGCTGAAGACAAAAACTGGGTCGATGTGATTTTTATTCAGCTCGCAGCATTACCAAATAAGTCGAGTGACATCAAGGTTCGCCGAATGCTTGAAGGCGTGCCTCAAGAATTCCGAGCTCTGCTAGACGATGCTTGGATATCAGTGAGTTAGCCCCCAGATGCTCAAATCCATAACAATGAACCTAACAAGGGTATTTTTAGATTCTCAAACCACAAGATGAGGACATGTTCATGATCAAGGAGTTACTTCGAGCCCTTGTCCTGGCGTACCAAGAACCCACTGAGGATGAGCTCATGGTCCTCGTAGGCTTGTCTATGGATGATGACCAAGACCGAAAAAGGATTGAACAGATGGTAAAGAAGTGTTATCCGTTATCGATTCGCAAGAAGTCGAGCAGTGGTATCCAAATCTCCTTCGCGAGAAGTGATTTCAAAACCCACTTACTCAAAAACGCGAAGAAGCTGCTCAATCTCTCTGAAAATGACATCAAACTTCAGCACGGAATCTTGGCCTGGCGATGCTTTTTGCACGTAGTCGACCGAATAACTAACGTGCCTACTGGCTCCGACGACAATGCTGGCGACCCGGAGGTGTCAACAGGTGCGACAAACAAAGACCAGCAGAATGACGCTGACGCAAACCGGTCAGACGCAGTTGATGATGGAGATGTGACCGTTTCCAGCCCTAGAGAAGGCCCTCAAACAGAAGAAGAGGATCTATCTGAAACGTCTGATGAAGGAGCGGCAGCAAAGCTTTATCGGGCTTTGCCATATGCTACAATCTACTGGATCAAGCATGCCAGTCAGGCAACTATGGATATTGCCGAGAGATTGAGTCTGGAAGAGTCGTTCTGGTGTTCCAATTCAAGCATAAGAGCCCAATGGCTCAATGATTACGAGGAGCTTACAGGTGCCTATGCTAGCCAGAAGGTCTTCACTAAAGATCTGAATGCCTTGCATGTCGCTGCAACAATCGGCTTCTCACATCTGATCGAGTCTCTTTACAAGAGTGGCCATGACCATGAAGTCAATGAGTATGATTCGCTTGACAATCAACCGGTAAGTACTATCATCCTGCAGCTGGTTTGTGAATATCTATCTAATGAATGTTTAATCAGCTTCATTTGGCGGCAGCTTTTGGCAATGAAGAAACTGTGGAGCAATTGCTCACCAAAGAGCTCACTGTTGATGATGCGGGTGCAAAAAACAACAACCCCACACCTCTTGCCATGGCTGCTTTCTCGGCAAAGAAATCCATAATGGACAAGTTGATAAGTGCGGGAGCCAATGCGGATGCCATAGCAGTCGATATCGGGCCTGTTATCAATGCAGCAATCGTTGGCGGCGACCCAGAAGCCGTCCACATGCTGATTAACCACGGCGTACAATTGAGCTACGACGCGGAATTGTGGGTAGTCAATATTGAAGACCCCAATTCCGACGTTCTCTGGTTTCCACCGCTGGCTTTCGCAGGCCTGGTCTCTGATCTCGAAATTGTTGCTACCCTTCTGAGGGCCGGGGGTGAGTCCCTTACAGAGGTCGAATACCAAAGAGCGCTTCTGCTAGCATCCAAATCGGGAAGAGTCGAAGTTGTACAAATGCTGCTCGAGAACCAGACCTATCCCACTGAACTCTTCCAGCAGTCCCTCCAGGCAGCTACCGAGGACAGTAACTGGGATGTGGTGCGTCTACTCCTAAAGCAAAATGAGCCATTGGATTGTGGAGATCTCTTTCAGAAAGCGTCCGTCGACAGGGAAGATTTGGAAGACATTATGAAACTTTGCCGGGACCACGGTGCTGTGTCACAAGAAGTGCTCGACGATTGTTTGTTTAGGGCTACGGATATGGAGAAGGAGAAAAGTGCCCAACTGTTGCTGGAGTTCGGCGCCGATCCCAATGCGCAGGGGCCAACGTGAGCTAATGCCTCCCCGTTAATCCGGGGACATATAATTCTATAGATGGACGCTGACTTTGGAACCTAGATACGGGAATGCTTTAACCGCGGCTGCATACGATGGCACCAAGGAGATCGTCGCGATGCTTCTGGAGAAGGAGGCCGAGGTAAACGCACCCGAGGGCTACGCCCTCCAAGCAGCGGCCGAGCAAGGGCACTTGGAGGTTGTAAAGATGCTTCTGGAGCAAGGCGCCGAAATCGATCATCTAAGTGAGCATCACAACTCGGGCACGGCCCTCCAGGCGGCATGTGACTATGGCCATCTTGATGTCGTGGAGTTGCTTCTCGAACACGGCGCCGACGTCAATTTGGGAGGTGGCGAGTACAGCCGGCCCATTATAACAGCAGTCAGCCAGCGTGATATGCAGATGATGACGCTCTTGTTAAACACTGGCAATGTCGAGCTGACTATTGCTGGTGGTCCGTTCAAAACTACGCCACTTCACTACGCCGCGCTGATGATGCCGGTCGCTGCCGTCGAGGCGCTCATCGTCGCTGGCGCCGATGTGAACCAGACAGATCCCGATGGCGACACTGCACTCGTAGCCGCAATTGTAGCGGACGATCAGGATTGCATCAAGCTGCTACTGGAGCACGGCGCCGATTTCCTCGTCGTTAGCCCCGGGGCGGGCATGGCGGCGCTAGAAATAGCTGTGAAATGCGAACACTTCAACTGTGTCAAACTGCTCGCGGCACGGGCCACGGCCCTTTTGCAGACATTGAAGGAGGCAGCCGACGGGGGCCATGAGGATGCAGGCCGGTTCATCGAGCAGGAGTTGCAGACGCGAAGAGAACGCATGGAGCTGGAGGCTAGAGCGGAAGAGAATGAAGCTCGAGAAAGTGCTGAGAATGAAACAAAGGGAGAAGGTGAGGGCACAGCAGAGGCAGAGGGCGAAGGGCAGGGAGAGGGAGAAGTTGAAGATGAATAAAGATTAGATGAGAAATATGAAGAAAGAGATTAATAAAGGTCATAATGATCAGGTGCGTCCAACGAGCTGAATATTTTTGATCAAAGAAGTTTGTACCGAAGCAGGTGTCAAAGTTGTTTATTTCTCCTGTAGCCCTCCTGGGTTGAAGAGATGAAACACCCATCATTGAAGCAAATCAATCATAGTATCATTTACTATTAATATAGGTTTCTATTTACTATAGCTCATCCTTTCTTTCTTAATGTTACGGTCTTGCCATCTCCTTAGCTAACCTTATCTCAAGATAGCTAATAGCAATATTAGCTACCCTATTTACTACTATATTAGTAATCTTATACGAGACTTACAACGCTATCAGTGCATCAGAAATTATTGCAACAAAACTGGGCGCCAATGAACCAATTGCAACGCAAATCTTCGAGAAGGTCAGTTGTCTTCTCCAGCCTACTGATAATGGCATTCGGCGAGAAGACTTGCTTGGCAAGAATATGAGAGCCATATAAGTTGCTTATTCCTCAGATTTGATATGAAAAGAATGTATCCAGGTTCTACATATGCATAGATTTCCAAGTTACTGTACTATTCGGCGGGATATGAAATACGTGTAACCTTGCCAGTACAGCCATCAGTCACCTTAATACCCACACCTTGATGACGTTTAGGGCATTCAACATATGTTTTTACATCAAACGACCCAGCGGCTTTTCCTGGTTTACCAGCAACGGCAGTGACGGTCTGACTGCTCTCGACTGTGTTGCCGCTAAGAACTTGAACCTGGACGTTTCCCGTGTTAAAGTGCTCACCCTTGACCTCCACCATCCAGACCGTTACCCAGCCACCTGTGCATTTCCCGTGCGGGCACCCTTCCGGAGTGCTGATCCAGTACGTGTTGTTCCAGCAGCCGGCAGTTACAATGTAAGGTGGCTTGTTCTTGGCGTACTGGTCGACGCAAACGTGGCTTGGACCGCAGACATCCTTGTCTGAACAATCTGCTTTCTTCGTGCAAGCATAACCTGCGGAAATACTATGAGACATTGCATCGAGAACGATATTAGTGGTGTACTAACCAATACCATGAGGTGCCCATGAACAAGTCCTTGTGGTCGGCAGCTCCGAGCAAAGTCCGCCGGTGCAGATCATTTGTCCATCACAATCGTTGAAATTGGAGCAATGGCCCCCTTCGTAAATGTCAGTTGCCATAGTGAAGACACTAAAAACGAGTTAGGTAGATCTCACCGAGCGGATTTGCGATTGCCTGTCCCGCCAAAAAGTAAAATAGGAGAGCAAACATCATGTTCGAAAGATTAAGAGGCATTTTGAATGTTGGCCAAGTTGCAATGATGTAAAAGAATATGTTGAGGGTTCACAGATGCAAATGTTTGAGGAAGAGATACATTGGTCATTCCGACGAAACGTAAGGCCGATTACTCGTCTTTTTATTCAAGTCTCGATCTCTATCGTGGTCAGTCCGAGCGATGACCCAAAGCCACAAGAGTCTTGTCTTTCAGCCCTGCCACGATGGCTATTCCGAGCTGTCGGTGCTCATTGGCCATTTTTTATTTTATGCTTGTTCACCCTTCCGACATGGAGCGGAGGACCTGTACGTCTGTACCAGAGATGGATTAGCTTCCAAGGCTGACACAGCCACTAGGATTTTGAATCACTTGCGTGGCTGTAATAGCGTGTTATTTGGTGACATGTCGTGACAACAGCTGCAACCTAGCTTGCAGTGGCTTCAAAATGGCGTACTATTCCTTGAAGATAGATGCCTAATACAACGCCAGCTATACAACTGCCGAAGCCATAGTGAGGATCAACTCGGAAAGAACGGCAAAGTCGGCAATTTTGGGCCGTCTCAAGTCAATATTAAGACATTTCTGTCAGTCTGCCTTCATAGCGGCTGGTCGAGACTTTCGGTTGTGTAAAACCCAGGCGGCATATGCCGTACTACTCCTAGACATGGAAGGAGTCCATTTCAGCCAAGTTTCAGAAGTTGCGGTCAAGAATCAAAACTCTGCAGCCCAACCTAAAGCTAGTTTGACTGTTACCGTCTAGAAAATCGGATGCAATCGTGGATGTTGGTTGCAACTGACGAGCCAAAAATGAGGATGATAATGAGCTTTTCCTGTCAAGCCAAAGATGAAGTCATGGTTGATGCGCGCGGGTGCAAGCTGAAGGGGCTGAGGACGGCTGAAGAGCAGGAGACCTAAGCGTCAGTGGCAGCTAGGCTGTGCAGGTCATGGGTGTTGTATTTCAATAGCAGCCAATGAATTGAGGCCAGTGTCAAGCTAGCCAGCAGTCTAGCCTTGGAACATCCAGGGACTGAGCGTGCAGCATTTCAAGCCCGCAAAGCCACTCACGTGAGTGGATCAAGCTATCTGGACTCTATCGCCATGTGTCAAATTATGATTCTCGGCACGTACTGGCTCTATTCTTTCTTCCGGTTGCAAAATACTTCATCATAATCATTTAGCAGCCGCACATGACAACATTCAGATAAACTCTCTCAAAAGATACACATTCAAGTAGGGTAGAGGGGAATTAATAACGGATTATACCATGCCCATCCCTATCTCCCACATCTAATACGTGCCTGAGCGATCAAGGGCGCCCTGTTTGACCCTAGAGATTCAAATAACCCAGTAATCCGTCAAATCTTATCCAAAATAAATATTAACTTCGTACGCTATACCTCATATTCTTCTAGAAACTTTAAATAAAAGCTTGTTGGGGGTTAAAAACAAAAAGAAGTGGCAGCGCTAAATCCCTAGAGCCTACTAGCGACAGTTCCTCCAGTCTAAGGAGTCTTCAAGGTTAGTAGTAACAGTGTCAAATACATCTGCGAATACTACACTGGGCTATTGGAGAAATTATGGACGGCAATAAATTAATACCTATTTGGCCATCTTCATTTCCAAAGTTCCAACTCAATGATCGTATTCTCGGGTTTGGTCGCGTTCTCGGGTCAGGCGCATTTTCGGATAAATCGCATTTTCGGTTCGGTCGCATTTTTAGCCGGCAGCACGCAGAATCACTCACGCCGCATGTTAAATTGTGACTTGGCTCGCTTGCATCGTTCTCAAATATCTATCCCAGTTCTAGTAGCATAATATGGCGTTGAGCTCCAAGAAGACAGTTCTCATAACCGGGTACGGTACTAATTACCGCGTCTTGTCCCGTTATTCCCTCAGATTTATGAGACTAATCTTCATCAGATGCACTCCCGGCGGTATTGGACATGAATTAGCACTAGCATTCCATCGAAAAGGTGCAAAACAACGATCTGCTGAGGTTTCATAGTTGACTTAAACGTATTTAGGGCTCCATGTTATCGCGACCGCCCGTCGCCTAGAGGTGTTGAGGGAACTTGGTGAATTGGGAATCGACACGCTGCCGCTCGATGTTACGAACTCAGAGAGTATTAAGGTGTGTCAAAAGCACACGGCAGAAATTACTGGAGGTAAACTGGATATTTTGGTTAACAATGCGTGAGTCGTCTGCCTACGTTTGGTCTTGAAATGACTTTTTGATTCTCGAGGCTAAGCAAAGTTTACGTGTTAGAGGCGTCTCACATACGATTCCAGCCGTGGATGTCGACATAGATGATGTTCGAGAGACGTTTGAGACGAATGTCTTCGGCGTCATGGCAATGGTGAAGGCTTTTGCACCCTCTCTCATCGCAGCTGGCGGCCTGATTGTCAACATTAGCAGCATAGCCTCAGTGACCCCATACGTCTTTGGATCAGTATTCTGTGCGACCAAAGGTGCTGTCAACTCATATTCACGTACGTTGCGCCAAGAGCTTCGCCCGTTCGGTGTACGAGTCACTGTCGTGATGGCTGGTGTTGTGAAGACGACAACGACCAAATTGTATCGTCATCTACCTCCAAACTCGATTTATCACGTCCTTGCAGAAATATTTACCAGAAAACTTACTTACTCAGAGAATTCTGCCAATATGGAAGCAAAAGATTTTGCGGAACAAGTGGTTGCTCAACTTCTCAAAGGTCAGGGATCCATGTGGGGCCTCATTGGAGGGAGACCAGACTGGCTTTGGATCGGTGGAAGTGCAGCCATTGTCAGACTGGCTCGCTGGATTGGAGAATGGCTCCTTAATAGGGATGCCTACAAGAGGTTTGGGCTTAATAGGCTAGAGCAAGTTGTAAGAAAACAAGGGATGAATGTCGCTTACAACGACAGACGAGATACATAAGCCGAGGTGATGGAGAATTGGTTTGAGGGTTGAGCTGCATGTAGTCAAGAAGGGTACGTATACAATCCGTCAGCTCAATCTTATTTCATATCAAGTGATGCTTTCCTCTTCAAGCTTCATATCCTTCCAGCCAGACATGATTTTAGCCCCCATCCTCTCGTAGAAACGAATGCCTGCCTTGTTGTGCTCCAGCACCCTCCATTCTATCCTCGCACCTCCCACGGCGCGCAGTTCTTGAACAAGAGCATCAATGAGATGTTTCCCGTGCCCGTTTCTCCTCTCTGAATCCAACACGTAAAGATCCTCGAGGTAAATACCGGGTACTGCGTGCCAGGTCACGTAGCTGTAGAAGTAGAGCGCCATGCCTACCGGTACACCTGCTGCATTGCAGGCCAGGAGACAGCGAGCTGGTCGAAAGGGGGTCACGGGGTCGGCGGTAGCACCCGTGTCGGATTCTTCGGGGTCAAATGCTATTGTCTTGTGGAGTTTTTCTTCCGTGGTTGTGATGCAAGAGAGTTCATTTTGGTAGTCAGCGAGCTCTCTGATGAATCTGAACATAGTTGGAACATCTGAGATGGTGCGTCTGTTAGTTTTTGTGCTTGGTTTGTGGAATGAAAGTAAGCCTCGACTAACCACTCCGTCGTGCGTGTCGCACGTGCCCTTGGTCAACTGTCATGGCTAGCAACAAGTAACAGGCCGGCTCAGTTAAATGTGACAGGAATACTTCCCGGCCAACGGAGGCGCTGTTGACTCTTAAATCATTTTCTCGTCTCCTCTTGTGACTTGATCGCGCAGTGTGAATCCCCCAGAAAGGAAGGTCGTGGCGAAATTCGGCGCGGAAGGTCGAAGCGCCAATTCAAGTGACCCAGAGATGCAAAATTAGTTATTTTTTATTTGAAAAAATAAAATTTTAAATAAACATGTTTTAGTCTGGCTTTTTTATAAAGAATTTCCTTTAAATCCCTGTGCAAGTCAAGGCCGGCGTCAAACTATTGGCGAGGTCTTGTACTTGTCGCTTATGTGGTGCAGGTCATTGTGTGCGTGACAGTCATCAGAAGAAACTAGGTTGGTTTCTTAGTGGAAGCATAAACCATCCAACACATTCAGATCATCAAATTTTGATCAGGGCCAACTTCTCGGTACCCAGTTTCGAGTAGGTTGTTAAATCTAAGAACCATAGCAACGCCAAATATCCATCTCAAGCCCAGACAGCTAGTTTTAAGCCCTTAGCAGTTGAGTTTTTTGCAAGGAGTGCGCTGGGAAATAGCCGAGATGCTGTTGCATGCAAGGCAAGTAGGGCTCTGTGGGGACGCAGCAACCTCAACGGCAGTAAAGGCAATGGCGAAAACCATGGGGACGGTGGCGAAGAACTGTATGATGATGGGTGATGTTGGATCTTTGTAATTGTTTTAGCCGGCCTACTTGATTTGTAACAACTTTGGGTCCATACCTCAAGATTTGTTTCTGGAAAAGATTCGTGAAGAAGTTGAGGCTCCGAGTGTGAATGTTGCCTTGTTTTTCCTGGTTGTGTTGCTGTATATTTATACTCAAGAGAAGCCAATTGAATTCCTATAGATTATGAGGCGTAAAATCCGACGTGTTATTAATCGAATTAAGAATAGCTAACTTCCATCCCTTCCTTTGTGCCGGGGCTGGTCATGCGTTGTCAAAGCACAAGGAAAGAAATAAAGTTCTCAACGTCAACGCCAAAAGCCATACTTGGGCGTTGATCATGTTTTTTTGGGCCTTGCTGTCTCACTACTCGAGCAAATTCTGTGGTGAACGCGCTCCAAAATGCCACTAACGCGTGGTCTTTGCTATGAAATAGAACAGTAGTGAGACTCAAGCGCTTCTATTTTACTTCGAGCGCCGGACTTTGGCTCCCTCTGCATAAAAGAATGTTGTTTCGAAGATCAGAGCACAGTGAAGCCGTGGGTCGCCTCACTTTTTACCCAAAGTCGCTTTTGACACAGCTTCCATAGTTCTTGTGATATATTCACCCAAGTGCATATAAGAAAAGTGTCCAGATGGCGTAATGGAAACATAATTTTGAATTGCTAAACTTGATATCACTATTATGTGTCACGAAATCACCATGCTCTCCTTCATGTTGACGGGGTATTCACCTTAGAAAAGTCGCCGTTCAAGAGGCCAAACTCTCTGCCAAGGCCGCTTTGTCTAATACAGAGCCCTTGGATTATCTTCGGGCCCTGGGCTTCATTCTCTCTCATCCATACTTCACAGCCACCATTGATAAAAATCCAACTGGTCATGAGGCCTTAATCATGCCACGATAGTTGGTGCATCCTCATCGGTAGCTCAATCACTCCGACTGCTACAACGCAACATCTTGGGTGCCACAATACATATCCAATTAAATTGTAATGGATTTCGGGTTCTCCAATCAACCCAACCTCTGGCTAGCACATGTGGACCAATTATGGAGGTGATATCTTGAGACAGTGGAAGGGATGCCCTCACCGGCAGTACAGCTAGCTACAAATCGTATGAGCGGTGAGCATTGACAAATACTCTGCACGTTCATAAACGCTCGCTGGGTAAATTTCATGATGGCTTAAGCACATCGTTATTGTATTAACCTAAGTTGTCATATCTGTGTCGAAGCCAATCTGGTGAAGCAAGCATCGAGGCTTAGTATATGCCTGAAGTATATTACCTGATCAAATTACATGGCTTCAAATTTGAATCATTTTGATGTTAATGGCCTGGCAAATTCCCCCCAATATCTGCCCGCGTCGTTGACTTTCGGGTCGGTGGCTGGCTGCTATGGTTGTAGCTCTTGGGCGGGGCTAGCAAAATTGTCCGCATTCAGCATGCTGCAGTTGAATGTTGTGCCGTTACCCCGCTCGGAGACGGTGGACTACACTCATGCATGTTTTAAATAATGTGAACTGTCATCCCACAGCATGCCTCAATTCCGCCGTGTCCATATGTGGGGGCGGGGTAATGTTTTGAAGATGGAGTTAGGCAGGATAGGCGAGAACAATGCAGCTGGGTGGAAGAATTACAAATGTGCCCAAGTTACATTCCTAGAGCACATCATAGTTCAGCAGGAGCTTTTTACAGAAAGATAGTAAATCTTTAGGAAGCGACTGATGAGATGGCTTTAAGATTCTTCCCTAAACGGCAGATCTTCCCCCTCCGCATACCTAGCGCTTATGCTCAATATCAAGCCCAACCAGGACACCGAATTTTGCTCCACTGAGCGGCAGCCGGCACTGCGGTGCGGCTCGTCACACGCTAGGGTAACAAATGGTACTCAATCAGACATCCAGCTGTGACATTTAATGGCGGTGACACTGCAATCTTCCCATCCTAACTCCATTTCGTACAAGCGACCTCGGCGTGCATGCAAGGGTTGTAATTAGGTGTGCCGGTCAAACTGTAAACACAGGAGCCTGTATGTATCAAATATCCCCGCAACGGTGAGGAATGAGAATTCCCAACCTATCCAATAAGGATTGTGTTGTACACCGCCTATGTTTAATACAGCAGCTTCAATTGGACCGGAATATCTGATCAGTGATTTTAATATTCAGCCGTCAAGCTAGCATCATTGTGACTCCACGGATGATCTGCATTATGCTTAAACGATATGTGATATTCTTAACAAGATTTGACGGCTGGAATCCTTCGTAAAGGCAGTTTTTGTTATCCCTGCTATGAATTTGCAAATCATCGAGTACAATCCTCTTTGTTTTAAATGTGCCGTCAAGAATCTAGTCGCAATATCCTGTAGGTCTCAGGAGCTAAATCGTTGACCTAAGATGGGTTCCAGCAACGACTCTTGTGAACCATTCGGCTCGGGTCGCAAACCTTATACAACTAGGTCAAGTGAGACTTGCCGCTAAGGGCCCTTGGAACCTAATTGCAAATCCAATGCTGCGGGGTGGTTGAGACATGCACATTTGGGCACCGTCCGTGTCCCCGATTGATAATAATTCACATTGATGGTCAAGAAATGGTTTCTCTCTATTGACGCGTCAAGCTAAGACACAGGTGGCTGGCTGAAAAGCGTTCAGAGGCATTCCGAGTATGTGCCGTTTCTGCCGGCTTGTAAGCTACCGGCTGTCCACCGGTGAATAAAAGCAGGCATGGTCATCTCTCAAAAGGAAGCTCTTTGCCATTTCTCTTTATCCTCTCACCAAAAAGACATCCAAATCTACTAACGGATATGGATGTCCATAAAACTCTCACAGCCGCCCAACGTGGCCTGCCCCTCCCGGCCAAGTTTGGTCAAATCCTGACCATCCAACTCAAGAACGACGACGATTCCACTCGCCGGCGTGTTATAGGCCTTGTTGGTGACCTGGCCCGCGACATTGCAGAGAAGGGCGGGGAATACCCCGATTGTGGCCTCGTCGCCGCGTTCTCTCCCGAGTTATGGGGTAAATGGACGGGCAGAACTATCCCTGTGGAGAGGAAGATCCTCGGCCGCAACATCAAGTTCAAGAACACGGGCGGCGATGTTCTTCTTTTTGTAAAGGCTATAGATGAACACTTGCCATCCAAGATTGTGAAAAAAGTCCTGCCTCACTTGGAAGAGCTGTCCAAGGACATTGACATTGTCGAAGCGGGTAAACGAAGAGACCTTCGTGTGGCTGGCGGACGCTACAATGACGGCATCACCAATCCAAACGACCCCATCAGTCTCACCGAGGACATTCTTGTCAATGCCCCGTCCCCTTACCCCGGTTCCAGCTTTGGCTTCACCCAAAAATTCGAATTCGACTGGGCCCGCATCGATTCTCAGAGCGCCAGCGCACAGGACGAGGTGATTGGCCGCAACCCAGACGGCTCTTCGCTCCCACAGCATGCGACGCAGTCACACATCCACCGCGCCCACGTCAAAAACAAGAATCTGGGCCAGCTCAAGATCCTCCGCCAAGCATTGGCCTTCGGAAGAAGCTCTGGGCATGCTGGGCGTGAGAAGGGAATCATGTTTGTATCTTTCGCCAATGACCAAACACGCTTCGAGAAGATCCTCGATCATCTTCTGGGCGAAGAACCCGAGAACCCTCTGGACAGGCTCATGAATGTGGTGAAGTGCAAGAGCGGAAGCTACTGGTATGTCCCCGCAGCCGCAGAACTAGGAGTGCCTTCCGTCAGAGGACGCCAAGATGTTCCTGAAGACGACCACTGGAATATCAGGAGTCCCAACAAGTACATGTTCTACAACCATCAGGACTGGCTCCATCACATGTCCGAAGGCCGCTACATCGGAGGCGATCCTCCCAGCGACCGCGTGCTGAGTCTGATGTCGAGGTCATTCTCTCACTGGCGCGATGGGTGGATGGACAGGCGAAACTTTCCACGCCTAGTCCACCTGACTGAGTACTATACGGGTGATGCTGAGAGAGCCAAGGTGATGCAAGAGCCGATCCCTATCCGCAAGGCTCTTGCAAATCTCAAGTCTCTCACCTTGACGCTTTCGCAGCCCGAGTCAAAACTGGCCCGCTACAATGGCCTGCTCCGCATCCTGCCAAAGGAGCTTATTGTCGGCGTCATTCCAGATTTCACTCTAGGTCGTGGAAAGGAGGTGGTGCCGTACCTGTCCAAGGAAGAGACGATGAAGTTTTGGCTTGATCACCATCTCAATGAGTGGTCCGCGATGGGTCACATCGTCCCCAATTTTGAGCGCTTGGTGACGGAGGGTCTAGGCAAGATCAGCAAAGACCTCGAAGCCAAACAAAAGGACGCCGAGAAAGCGAAAGACCCCAAGGCCGTCTTTTACCGGTCCGCTCTTCTCTCGATCCAGGGTGTGCAAGGCTATTTGCGCAATTGGCAGACGCATGCTGAAAAGGCAGTTTTGGAGGCGGTTGATGTGAACGACAAGGCCAACATCCAAGACATCTCGCAGCGTCTCGCTCACCTTGTCGACAACCCGCCACGAGATTTCCAGGATGCCGTCCAGCTCATATTCTCCATGCATTGCTGCCTGCACTTGGTTGGTGAGCTGACTGCCTTTGGTCGTCTGGACCAGATCCTCTGGCCATTCCTGGAGAAGGACAAGATCTCGATGGAGCGCGCGCAGGAAATTGTGGATTGCCTGTTCATCAAAATCGGTGACAACGCTTTTGTGAATCGCGCCTTCATTTACGATTACAGCACCATGGGAACAACTTCCGTCAATGGCGTTGGAGGAAACTTTCCCCAAGGTGGTGGAATCAATCAGTGGGTGCAGCAGATTACCATTGGAGGATACAAAGGGCAGGATGGCAACGAGCCCGTGGGTGGCGCGAACAAGGTCACCATGTTGTTCCTCAAGGCCGCACGTCGTCTTCCGGTCAATGCCCCGACTGTCTCGCTCCGAGTCTACAAGGACATCCCGGAAGAGTATCTTGACGAGGCCGCCAAGGGCATCCTGGCCGGAGGTGCGCAGCCAGTTCTCTTCAACGACGACAAGATGACCAAGGGCTTGCTTGATTCTGGTCAGGGCCTCGTCAGCAAGAAGTGGTCAAGGGACTATGCCGCCGACGGTTGCTTTGAGCCCATGTTCACGGGTGCCTCGGAGTTCACCTTCAGCAACGTGGAGCCCATGCTCGCTCTGGAGCAGGCCCTCAACCAAGGAGCGACGTACGGCTCTGCGGGCCCTGTGTATCTGCGAGGGTTGAAGCAGACTTTCCGCTCCCCGCCGGCCTCAAAGATCAAGTCTTTCAAGATGCTGAAAGACGTCTTCCTGGAGCAGCTAGAATGGCTCGTGATCAAGGCTTATGACTTTATGCTCCAGAACTATGGCAATCTCGCCCCGGTGTGCCCAAGCCCGCTACTCTCTGTGCTCATCGACGGATGCGTGGAGAAGGGCCTTGACCTGACCAACGGTGGCGCTCTCTTCCACATCATGGCGCCGCTCTGCGTCGGCATGTCCAACACGATTGACTCTCTATACGCCATCAAAAAGCTGGTGTTCGACCCAGAATCTGCCATGACGACGCTTCCCGATCTCCTTGACGGCTTGGTCAACGACTGGGGATTCGACATGGTCGAACCTTACCAGGACAGCCATCTCGGACCTACCACCACAGCCCAGTACGCCGTTCGCTTCCAACAACTTCGAGAGGTGGCATTGTCGCTCCCCAAGTGGGGGAGTGGAAATGAGGAGGTAAATGAGCTGGGCGATTGGCTCTTCGACAACGTGGTCAAGATGTGCGTCGACAAGATCAAGTCTCCCGCCTTGGAGCCAGCGCTTGAGAAAATACGCAAATCTCATGGCCCGGACCTGAAGTTCATCATCACCCCTGGCATCGGTACCTTTGAAGGCTACGTCGGTGATGGACTCGCTTGTGGAGCTTCGGCTGACGGTCGCCGCAAGGGCATGCCCATCGCCTCCAACCTGTCTCCCATGCCGGCCCCGCAAGATCTGCCTCCCACCCCTTCTTTCCGAAACATTTACCAAGCCATGGAGAGCTGGAAGTCGGATTCCGTGACGTACGGGCTCTCCAACGCGGCGCCCGTCGACATGAACATTAGCGAGACGTTCCCGCTGGAGGACCTGACCAAGTTCGTCAAGGACTATGCCAAGGGCGAGGTTGGCGGAAACCTGATCACCCTGACTTGCGCCGACCCGAAGACGTACCAGAGCGCAATCAAGGATCCAGAAAAGTACAACTTGGTCAGAGTCAGAATCGGCGGGTGGACCGAGTTCTATGCCACCATGTTCCCGGCATACCAGGAGCAGCATCGACGTAGGCAGTACTTTACCCAAAATGAGGATGAACAGGATGCCAAAACAAAGGCCGGTCTTGGAGCTTAGTAGCAATTGAAGTTATGTAGGCTTTTAAGAAAAAAATGAACACATATTGAAGAAAAGGTGCATTTCCCTCATGTTAACTCATATTTCCGTGTCATAATGTCAAATACAGTCAACCAATTAGCTAATTAGTGCTAAACCCAACCTGAAATACTGGAAACACGCTTTACAGGTTCCAACAAATCCTCAGGTCACTGCCCTCCAGGGTAGCAATGATCAAGGGTTGGTTGGTTGAGGCGAATTTTAGCGTGGTTTTTTACGCGTGAGCTGACCGCGTCAAGACATGGCATTGAGCCGAAGATTTCCCGGCCGCTTGCAGCATGACGCGGTAGCCTAGAGTGAGAGGCGGTCAGACATGGCAGAATGACTCAGCGGCAACCAGCCAATAAGGGTGATCTCTGGCGACTATTAACCGAAGATCTGCCGCTTCCACCCATCTCACGTGCGCTGTATAAAATCACACTCTCCTTCTCCACTATCAACCGCACATGCTCAAGCACCATGGCGAGCAGCCCTCCAACGGGCGACGACTCGACACACCCATTTTCATCGTCTGGGTTAGTGACATGAATCCCGGAGCGAACACGTAGGCGCATCCTCGCGCCTGCGTGTCCAGCCGTGCCGCTCTGCTCGAAGGCGCGCTGTGTACGGGGAGTCCTCTCGCAGCCAAGACCAGGAAATGCCGACTCCTACTCCCCAGGTGCGCCTGTGGAAAGGACCGGGGTCTTGGTGGCCGCGGACAGTGAGTAGCGGGCTCAGTATCTTGAGTTACGCGGAGGGTGGCTACTGCGGTGTCGCGAGTGGCCATCCTGCTCTCTGTCTGCCTCCGTTTGCGATACTCTCTGTACCGGCGTTGCCTCGTGCTCTGAGCGGCGGGACTCTCTTTGAACCAACTCTCCGTCGCCACATGCACATGGATCAAAGTGAAGTCTGCTCTTGCTCATCATAACCACTGACACGTTCCCATTCCAGGCATCCTTGGCTGACCGACGTTAATGACCCCAACAATGAGGTATCCACTGTTTCAGGATCCAGCGAACAGGGCAGTGAACGAGGAGACGAAGACACGCTCAAGGTAGATCTCTCTTGCCAGCCCAGTATAGTGACATGGGAGACTGCCAACGGCGAGGAATCGGCTCAGGATCTGCACTTCGCCTTGTACTTGGATACCTCGACCAACACAGCTTTCTTCAAGCTGTACGGTTACATCTTCCTGAAGCACGTCGGCAGGAACAACAAGCAGGCCATATATCTCTTTGTATATCCTGAAAACGTTCAGAAGGTGACATGGGAGACCACGCGCGATCCCTCTAGTACAGTACATGATGCGGCCGGGCCGAGTCACTCATTGTGCTTCTCCATGTCCAAGTCGCCGGACTTGATCATCCCCAAAGACTGTCCCCTGCTGTCGAAGAACAAGACCCAAGACCTCCTCAACTCGATCCAGGCTCTCGCGAGAGCATCTACCTTTACCGCCCACTTTGGCGACAGGAAGACGGATTTACGGACGCGGCAGCAGTTGGCATCGGTGGCGTCTGCTTTCTCTGACCGCAGGCACACTCGGTTACTTGTAGATAAGGAGCGCGCGAATCTTACTACTTTGTATGCAGGTAGTGGTGGTCAGGTTTTTGACTTGAACTGCAAGTCTGGTGGCTCTGAAGTGTGTCCTCCCCCGTCGTACGACAAAATCACACTTGGCTCCGATCAACCCCATGGTAAGCACAACGCACTTTGCAGAATCCTCCAGCCCCATCTAACTCAACCAAGACAGGAAACGCCGGCGTACAAGCGATCCCTCTCCCGATAGTTCCGAACTCATTCTCTCTCTGCTCAAAACGATAGATAATAAACTCGACACTATGAACAACCGGCTTGACAGCATGGACAGCCGCATAACACGGCTTGAGGAACAGGCGTCGAGTACTCAACCATGCCGATACGGCTCGGAGGAGAGGGCAGATCTCCTGCAGGATATCGACAATAAATTGGAGGACTCAATTTTAGATGTACGATTTGAAATGCAAGATCAACTCAATGATACACTCAGCGAGGCTAGAGAGGACATTGAACAGTTGAAGAATGGTGCCCAGGAGACAATGAAGCAGTTGGTAGGCGACAGTGTCAAAGACATGCTGGGCAATGCAAATATTGAACTAAACGGAAGAGCATCCTTGAAATTCCAAATAGAATAATAAATGTTGGTTGGATCTTGTAAATGAGCCCAAGCGGGTATTTGGTGCCTGGACGTGATGGTAACAAACCTTGTGCTACCTGCCAGCGGATGCTGCCGACGAAGTATGGACCAGCCAGTTGTCAGTTGTCCCCACACAAATATCGCAACCAACAAGCTGAAGTTAAAAGTATCTTTATGAGGCTTTGATCATGAGCCACCTGCTTGTAGACGACCATCTCCTGCATTTGAACTTTGTTGATGATGCCATTTTCGCTACTGACGAGAAAAGCTTTGAATCACGTTGAGCACCAAAGACATGGCACAGCATACTGATTCAGTTACCAAGGGCACATCGTTGTATCGGCTGCCGAGCTGAGTGTTAGGCTGTGCGCCTCTGCAGGCTAGGGCAAAAATGAAGAAATATCCGCATTGTGGCTGGCTGAGCTGTAGACTTGGCACAATGGTTAAAATTAAAATACTTATTAAGGTTATGTGGACAGTATGTGTATGCATTCTCACGAGTAAAATGTGCCATTCTGAATGGTCAAAACCTGGAATTTGAACGACTGTGCCCCGAAACTCTGACTTGAAATTATTGAATTGCTGGAATGGCGCCCAGGACGCCGCTGTTGCTGGTCTGTTTGGGCGAACAGAGGGCCAGCTCTCAGCCACAGAGGATTTCTTGCTGGCCAGGGATCTATATAAACAGGCTGTTCACCGCTGCTAGATGGATAGTCTTGGTATCATTACCGAACAATTAAATCTCCTTGGAAGGTGTGATACCTCAAAATGCCCGCCGCTAGCAAGATGTACGCCATTTCTGGCATCCCGGTGGGACCGGAAGTCAAGTGCAAGACCACCAAACTTCCTTTTGCCCTCAATATGCCCGTTCGTGTTGAGATCTCCGACTTCTACCGCTCCAAGGACCCTTTTACCCAGAAGCAATGGACACTGTTTGTCATGGCGCTGAATAAGTTCAAGCGCATGCCCGTCGATGACAAGCTCTCCTATTTTCAGGTTGCTGGAATTCACGGCTACCCCGAAACCTCTTGGGATGGCGCAGAAGCACCGCCAAAACACGCAGAAAATCCTGATAGCCTCCCCCCTGGCGCTAATGGGATTGGTGGCTACTGCAATCATAACTCGATTACGTTTCCAACTTGGCATCGCCCTTATATGCTGCTTTTTGAGGTAAGTGGATCATGTTGGGTGGTGCGTCACGTTCTAACGTTGTTAGAAACTGCTTTGGACCTACATGTACGAGGTTATCCAGGAGTGGAAAAATGACACAAATCTGCGCTTTGACGAAGCTGAGTGGAAAAAGGCTGCTGATCAATGGCGACTGCCCTACTGGGACTGGGCTCGCAAGAACGAGCAAAATTCCATCCTGCCAGTTGTTTGTACTAAACGCACCGTTGAGATCTATCCACCTCCTGGAATAAATAAGTACCCCGAGAACCCTCTATGGGGCTTTGTCAACCCCGAAAAGGATACAAAGGGTAACCCGAGGGCATTTGGAGATATGCCTGAAGATAAAAAACAGTGGAACATCATTGACGGCAAAGAAATTCCTGTAAGAAGTTCCAAGACGTCATATATTCGTTTTGCTAACCATTCCAGTGGGGCAAATGCTCAGGTGTGAGCCGCTATGGCATCAAGTACCTTAACAAAGAAGAAAAAAAAGGTTATTCCGGCCTCGAGGGCGTGAACGACTTTGGAACAGTAAACAGCGAGTTTGAGAGTTTATTGTCATTGGACAGCCCTTACAGTGGGGAGAGTGAGCGTGGTAAGGAATGGGAGAAGGCTTCAGAGAATTTGCAGAAGCACGAGCTTTATAAAGAAATGAGAAAGAGAGCTCCCGGGCCTTTGGCAGATGCTCTCAACCGGATGTTCTCAGCTCAGTATACTGACAGCTGGGGAACCTTCTCTACCACTAAATGGTGGGAGGAGAGTGAGCAAAACACCAGCACAGGCTATCTTTCTATTGAATACCTCCACAACAATATTCATGTGAGTTTCGACCCCATGCTGAACGTTGCAAGTATATATTAATGCCGACAGGGCATTGCTGGTGGTGGTGATTTGGAGAAAGGCGCTGGACAAATGGCGGATCCGGCAGTGGCAGCATTTGATCCTTTGTTCTGGTTGCATCACTGGTATGTGAGCACTCTGGCTGCTAGGAAGCTGACCATGATTAACCTTGCCATAGTAACATTGATCGGCTATTTGCAATGTGGCAAGTCCTCAACTGGGACACGTGGTTCAACAAGTCAGAACCCGAGTACAAGAACAAGAAGAACATCGCAGACCCAACCAAAGATGAACCACTGAAGCCTTTCCATAACGTGGAGGACGGTGATCCGTTGAGTAACTTCTGGACTTCTGACATGGTACGCCATTGGACAAAGCTCAACTATCAATATGACAACTTGCGGCCCCAGTCGGGTGCAATCCGACCAAATGGTACTTTGGACGAAGAAAAGTACATTGATGATGTATACGAATACATTCAGAAGACTTACCATGGCACGTCGAGTTTCTTCATAGATATTTTTGAAGACCCGAGAATTCCCAACAAGGAATTCTTTGGCCAGCACATCTGCGACAAATCAAACGATCCCAACAAGAGCTGCTGGGACGACTACATCATCAATGTCCAATACGATCGTTATGCCCTCGATGGCCGGTCATACGCTATTCAATTTTGGTTTGGAGATTGTCCCGTTGATCCTAAAAGCGCTCATAGCCACTCAGGAGGGGACTTGGTCGACCAGGTATATTCATTCGGAAGTCTTCCTCCCGCATCCTGTGCAAACTGTGGCACTCAAAAGAAAAACGGGGTGCTCTCTGTAGCCCAGGTGGCCCTTACGATTCCCATCATGCTTGAGGCTCTCAAGGGCAAGCATCTCCAATCAATGGGGGAAACTGAGGTTAAAGATTTCCTCGAAAAGCATCTCTACTGGAAGTTTGTTGAGCTTGGTGGTAAGGAGAGGCCAGCTTCCGACTTCCCGCGCACCAAGATTTGCGTCTTTGTTGGCCAGGGCGGTCATGACTCTGAGGCGAAGGGGGCTGATTCATCGCCTTTGTACCAGGCCTATCATCCCATCTATCGTCCAACGGAGGGTAAAGAGGGCGGACTACAGAAGAAAGACGAAGTTCTAGGTGAGGGTACTAGTAAGGACTGGGAATTCCGGGGTTTGAAGAAGATCGAGGAGGCCGAGAATCACCGAGACAAACCGACCAAGGCTCGACTGTAGTCCTTTTCCAAGCCTTTCAAATCAAACTAAATTGTCCATTAACCTTAGGGAAGGCCTGATAGAGGCTAGGTTTCATTTTTTTGCTTCCAGAAAACCCTCGTTCCAATCTCCTCAAGTAGTATTACAACAGCAAGGAAGAAAATAAAGAAAAAAAGAAACATCATCCCAAGCACCTGTGATCCACACCAAAATATCCTTGACTGGGAAATAAAATCCGCTTCATATTCTAATAAGGAGGCTGCCTAAATAACCATCTAGATTAGTATGTAGGGTGTGGAAACTGAAGGTAGAATTCAGTTGGCGCCCGGGGCATGCCCTCGTTGTCAAACCAACTAGGCTCTTGAGGCGTCTTGGCATTTGGTCACATCTAGAGAAGGAATATGAAGACGAAGAAATAACCCCAAGGAAAGGTTCAAATTCTGACTACCATTCAAGCCTAAGCACACCAGTGTTGTAATTATTTGACGAAACTAAAATAAGTTAATTGTGATGCTGGTAGCTTCGTACGTAAAGAAAAGAATGGAATCTTGTTTGGTTCTATTTAAGGAGCGTGCTATTTTTGACTATGACATGACAAAAGGAAAAATATGAAAGCAATAACAGAGCAAGATAAATCGACAGATCGACCGACAGTAATAATAAGACATCGGAATCTTTGCCTTTTCTGACTTTGTTTAGCGGCAGTTACTGAAAAGCTCGGGCCTTGCCATCTTTGTTAACCACAGTTGTATCATTGGGATTCAGGGCCTTCTCAGGAGCAACATCAGAATATCCAATAGAGCAAATGAGATCACCCCTGTGGCTTAGAACAGGGTTCTTGAAAAAGAAGACTCCCGCAGCAGGAAGCACCAAACCTTGCTTGTTGGCAAGATCCTGGGCCAGGGCCTTTTTCAAGCCATCCGTGTTGTTAATAGCTTTCTCCATAGCATCCCTGAGGGACTTTGCTTTGTCAAACTGCAAGGCCAGATCTTCTCGGCGCTTGTTGATTGTTGGAGGCGTGAAATTGGCGAGTATTTGTAAACTGCCGTCGTCAACGGCTTCGATATCAAGCTGAAGGCTCCACGTGACATCAAAAGTGAGTCTGTACCACGGATTAGAGAAATGAGCAGAGATTTAAGTGAAAGAAAAAAAGAACTTACTCCTTGTTGGTGACATCGTTTGAGGAAAAGATATGCTTGTCCTCGAATTTAAACTTGAGCTCAACTTCAGTCTTACCAGTTATGTTGATGATATCAGAACCGGGCTCGAATGTGATTACATTTTTAGACGATGCTGCATCATTGACTATTAGTATCATTTGATATCGTAGCAATGAAAGACTTACCCTTGGCCCAAGCCCAAGCCTCACCAGACCATCCGTTCAATCCTGCTTCGTCCCGCACACGAGGCAGCTCCAGTTTAGACTCAAACACCCATCTGGAGTTGCCATCGCTTTTCCAGTCATAATAGCTGTCACTCTCCTTTTTATCGGCCCTACCACCGATTTGCATGTCAGAGTCCCTAGGAATCAATGTTAGAAGTGACACGTAGCGGTTTAGAGGAATATATGGAGACCAACCAAAATGTCTTCAGCTTGACGATATCAATTAGCCTGACCTTATGGAAGGTGGCCCATGGCTCCATAGCGCGGTTGAGAAACCTCAGCTTCTTCAGCAGGTACCCGTCAAAAAAGTTCTCTCGGGCCATGTGGAAGGCTCCAAACTCGCAATTCTGAGAGTTTGCTCCCGCTTCTAGGCGACCGTCGGTCCAGTTTCCATTTCGCGGAAGAAATCGGTCATTCAATCCAGGAAGTGGTCTCTTGTTAGTTGTTTCGCAGTATAGCATGTAGTTCAATCTCTGGTTGCCAATGAAACCAGAAGATGGCTCGAATCCCATCGCACCGGGATTGACCCAAGGGTAGGTTTGATATTGAATTTCGTTGGGCTCAAATGTCATAGTTGGCTTTGATTGGTCTGTACGTATTCAGCAAGGCGAATGGCCAGAAGAAATTGAAATTATATTTACCCTGGGGCTTAGTGGATTTGAGAACCGATCCAATGTTTTGGGCACCCTCCAATTTGGCCAGAAGAGATTTTTTCAATTTGCCGAAACAGAATTCCAAACCGTCCTTGATGTTTTGTGGGAACGATTCCCATTTCTTATCGCCGTAGACACTTTTCTCTGGTTTGAATATGGCAGCTACGAGAGGCTTTGTCAACAAATGCAGAATATTACAAGAGAATATGAACATCAAATCTTACTATCAAATTTGGCCATCAATTGATTGAGAGAATACTCTCCGGCCTTCAAGACCTGTCTCTTGAATTCGTCAGAGACAAGTTCATCAAGAGTCAGTCCTGCAATTGGTTAATAAAGCCCATCAAAATAATATAGACAGTATCACAAACCTAATTGCATTGCAAATGCAACCCCTGTACAGCGTCAGCGCACATCCACCCCAGAGATGGCCAGAATGTTTTCAGTAGATACTCACTCCAGCCTTCAAGGTTGAACTCCGTAACATCGTTAATAGGTTCACCATCGTCATCGAACTTTGGTTCATTGTTCGCATCAAGCACGGGAATAGTCAACTAAGTAACCCTTGGTGAGAAAACTAACGAAAGGATGAATCACGGAATTTTAATTCAGCATACCTTGAATTTTCCACCTTTAAAGCACATCATGTAAATAACACCGCTCATGGACTGTTTCCCATCTACCTCAACCATAACTCGAGGGTAGTCAAATACAGCGCCCGTGATAGTGCCTGCACCTGGCTGAGTGGCGTTAAACTTGGCAGAAAGCTTTGAATCCTTCGCACAGAGCATCTGCCATCGCGTCTCCAGACCGCTATTGATAATGTATTGCGTCAACGCAAATACCTGATCATAGGGTCGGATCTGGATTTTTTGAACTCGATCGGTCTTGACAACTGTGGGATTGGGAGCCATCTTGATGGTGCAATGATTGTGCTAGAATTGTAAGATTTCTTTCTGACACTGAGGTAGTGGAATGAGAAAGCTGAGATGATGATTTCAGAAAATTTCAAGTATAAGAGACTGTATTTATGGTTGAATTCTCACTGAGACTCGAGTTCAAAACTTGTACACTGGATCCTGGCATATGTCCAGGCATCGAAGGTGAGGACTTGAAGGACGCTTCCAGTTCACGGATTAGCCTGTATGAGACTAGCGTGCAGGCCCTGTATGCGCGGACCGAGAGCTCCACTAGTCTAGAACTTGAGGCGGTGGATTCTTCTAGATTTCGCACTATTGCCAACCAATGGCTTGTTAATTACGGCCTCGGTTCGGCCCCTGCAAAGGCGCCTCATCAAGCCGAACCTCTCGTATTGATCAAGGGCCTCTAAATAAGGTTAGGGTTATTTTAACGATTCAATAGCGTCATGCATTTTTCAAGCCCTCGGAGTCTTAGCCGCCGGGCAATGTTTCACTCTCAGCTTCAATCTTCAGCGCCTCATTGAATTATGTGGAATACAACTAACCCATAAACCGCTGCGAATGCATGTTTGGATTATGATCAGCTCGCCACTTGTGAAACTGAAAGGCGGTGACTGACGCATTCCCTTCTCGCTGACAATAGCTATTCCAGTTTACTAACACAAGCCCCTTCTAGTCGGGTCCACGATGCTCATTGTCAATTTACCCCGAAATACCCCTTATCATGCAGCCCTTTAGCCTACCTGGTTGGATCAAGTACTGGCGTAGTATGTATCTTTAAGTACCCAGTAAACGAGAAGACCGTGAAGGCCCACCGAATTTCACTCCGACTCGAATTGTGACGCGCGGTTAATATTGTGTAAATAGGCTGAATAAATCCGCATACCAAGGGTAGACTATCAACTCTATGTCAATTAACAACCAAAAGTCTTACGTCGTCACTTATTGAACTGTCTGATTCCCACATGCTACCCTGTGGTAAGTTGGTAGAATTGAGTTGCGTGATAGGGACCCACAATACTTTGGAGATGGTAAGGGCCATTGACTTTCGTGACACGTTTGTGGTCTGGACGGCTCGGGACTTAGTAACCTCCCTTGATGTGGCTTTAAGCTAACGTAGTACTTTGTCTATCCGGAATAGCTTGCTAGGTATAGCCGATGTGGTCGGGCGGCAATGAGACCGGGGGCAGCACTAAGAAAGAATATCGCATGTACCTGTTCGAAATGGAAGGTCTTCGTAACAGTCTCACTCGGTACCCGTGTTCTAGAACAGACTATGTTCTGTGAACGGGCTGTGAACTTCTGGGGACCCTGACTCCTTAGCGTCCACAAACTAGCTTGATGCTAACCAGAGGTGCCAGTACAAAAGATCGAGATTGGTAAAATTGAGCGCCACCTCTGTGACAGTGGCTTGGAGTAGTCATCACATCGCATTAAGCCTCTTCTACCGAGTATTTGCTTTTTGCCAACGAGTAGTTGCTTGAATATCATGCCATTGTCATCGTAGCGCAAGGCTCAGCTCTCCTGTGATGCGGATGAATTTCCATTTTCAGTTTGTGGCTGTTTGGCAGATAGCTGAACGAGCAGTGGAATCATCACAGACTACCGCCAGCCACCTGTAACAGAAACACAATGGCGGTGTGCGATGAGTTCATTCTTTCCGCTCAATCGGCGCTTGTACTCATGGATTAACTTTCAAGAAGAATAAGGCCTGTTACTCGACATAGCGTTCAGTAATAAAACTCCTCCAATACTATGGGAAAACTATTTAGACTCAATTACACCCAGCCCATTATTCAAGTAATCAAACTCCTTTTTGCATCCATACTAAAATCTCTGATTATCACAATTTGACATTCACAATGGCCAGCATCAAGTGGGATTCCGAGTTGATGACCAACTATGCGGAGGCCATCAATGTGCCATCCGGAAAGAAGCTCAGTGCTTGTGTCGACAGTCTTAACAATCACCCTGCTGTTTTCTGTTTAAGCAATCACAGTGTCCCAAGATTGCAGGTCATCCGCGTACGTTCAATCCCTTGCAATTAATACCTGTGATCCTTCTATCATGGAAATAAACTAACCGTGCATAGGTCGACAAAACCGGCCAGCGTGTTTTAATAGACATCGGCCAGCTTCTCAATGTCCCAACTGGTAGCGTGATTGAAGCATTTGATGTTAGGCAATCTGAAGACTTGAGAATTTTCCTTTCGTTCGCAGTCAAATTGGACGAACGAAACTCCACTCTCTGGATTATCCGCCCCTTCAAACTTGATGCCACCTTGAGTCTGTCTGTTTTGCCGATTCGCTCTGTCGGAAGAGTCTATGATATGACCATAGTGAGTATGGAAGGCGTTCTTTAACAAGAGTGTACTGACGAAACTTTAGGGTCCATATGGTTCAGATGGCTCGGGATATCCTGCAGTGTATTTGATGCACCAACCTCTTGATCGTACAGCTAAGAACTCGGATCTCGCGCAGATTCGCGCCAATCTGGGTCAAAATGATTGGGAACTCCGTAAAGAGCTCACACTTCCCGTTAATGTTCAGAAGATCCTGGGCATATCACCAGCATTTGCTGGATTCTTCGGTCATGGGTTTGTTTTAACCTTACTTGACATGTGAACGATTCCTAATGCTTTATGCTAGGTTGATTTATCTGTGTGAACAGAACTCGAAGCGGTGAGATCTAAATTGCTGCAATTCGCCCAAAACAGGATGTTACTAAAACCCAGCTTATAGATCATTGTATGCCGTTTTTGTGAGACCTGGTGAGCAGCTTGGCGATCGCGGAACAGCGACCCAATTTGAACTTCCTTGTCCACCAGGTATGTTGGCACTCCCCCCCTGTCACAATACAAGTATGGCGACTAATTCTCCCCAGATGCCTCTTCTATAGCCGCATTTACTGATTTTAGCGATGATCAAAACCGTTCTTCGCTTTTTATCGGCTGTGGAGCTGGGGTTCGCCTGATATCCGCCAAGGAGCTATCCGCCTACGACAGAACAAATTCTGTTCTAATTAACAACGATGATTTCCTAACCGGAGTTCGGGATATACGTGTCACCCAGACAGAAACCAACGTTTCACTTTTCGCCATCAACAGCAAGGAGGAGTTGGTGTTTCTTACTGCCAAGATTGAAGAGATTCAGAACTCACGTGCTGCCCCGATCCTCCCGTCGGGGTCGGTCACTTCCTTTTCAGCACTAATAACATCTGGCAATAAAAACGTTCAGCATTCACTCATCTGCAACGATGGTAGTGGAAATTTGATGTTTCTGCAACAAGCGCTTGATACAGGTATTTGGAGGAATGAACCCTTTTATGTCGAGTGCACTGGCGAGATAATGCCATTCGAAAGCTACACGATCACCATTACCGCCAAAGATGCTCAGAAGAATCCTATCATTAACGGAAAAGTCAACCTCCAAGTGCCCTCTACACTGCCAGTCATTATCAACGGGAAAACCACAATAATATCATCTGCAGGGTCATGGTATTCTTTGGACAATGCAGGCGAGCTGGGACTGATCATACCCACCAAGTCCATCACCAGTCAGCCAATTACTGTCAAGGGGCTCCGCGACGCCTCTTCCAAAACGATCGATTTGCCTGCTTTGAAAATCGATCCTGCTCAGAAAGTTTTGTCTCGAATGAGCTCACTAGACAGCGAAAAAGCATTGCTTGATGCCAAGACACCAGACGGCGTATCCCTTTGGGAGGGCACTGTGAAGCCTTCGGGCGATGACCTTAAGAATGCTACAAAGTGCTTCTCCGCCATCAAGGATGCCTACCAGACGCTCCCGAAAGATGGCTCTGTCGTATCTAGGGGCAAGGCAGTTGGAGCATCTGCTATTTCGACTTCCCAGAAAACTGGAAATGCTTTCATGGATGCATTTCTGTGGCTACGATACAAGGCTAAACAAGTCACGGACTGGATTGTACGGAAAGCTGGTAAGAATCTCGCTTAATGCCTATCACAGAAGTATACTAAATTTTCTGATCTTTTTTTAACTGTAGGTGAGGTATGGGAATTTGTCTGTAACATTGGCGGAAAGATTATGAACTTTGTGCTTGATTGCGTCGAAAAGGTTACCGAGGCCGCTTCTTGGGTTTGTAATTCTCTTGATACCTTCAAAATAAATCTGCTAATACTCCTCAGGTGTGGGATAAGTTGAAGGTTGGATGGGATAAGCTGTGCAAGTTTGTGGGTTTCATCTTCAGCTGGACCGACATCCTGGAAACCAAAGACACCATCGTCGGATTCGTTAACGCTAGTCTTGACACCGCCGCTAACAGAGTTGAGGGATTCAACTCAACGATTGATAAGTATGTATCCAATTCTTGTATGTGTCAGAGACGCATGCTCACAAGTTGGTAGCCTCTTCTCCAACATTCAGGCTACAGTTAAGAAGGCAACTGGAGCCACAAGTAGCCCCAGTTTCAGGAAGATGGCCAATTCTAAGAAATCTACGGACGACAAAGAAATGAATGACCTCCAAGACAGTGCACCAAGCAAATGGGCCGGCGAGCGGATGAAGAATGGAAATGCTAACCAGTCGGTCGTTTCAACTAAGCCCTCTTCAGGTATGTCGCTATCGAAAACTAGAACCATGAGCCAAACTTATCTAATTCATTCTATGCGAAGATGACAAAAATAATGGGGCTGATATCGTCAAGATCTGGTCAGACAGGGTGGAGCCTATCCTCAAAGATTTTGATATTCTTGTCGAGGGTCTTGCAAAGGACATTGTCGCTTTGTTCAAAGAAGATAAGAACCTCTCCCAAGAAGCTCTTCTCAGTCGACTAGGCGGCAATCTGCTCATCAATATCCTTGAAATTGTGAAGAAACTTCTGCAAGCCATCGTAAGTGTAGTTGCAAAGGTTGTTTTAATTGTCAAATCCTTTGGCAACTTGAAGTAAGTAGACTTGAGCTTCCCAGCACGAATACTCCTCCTGACACCCTAGTTAGGCTCTCTGGCGGGTTCATGAACAGTTTTTATAAGTGGATCTCCAAGGGCAAGGACCTGACCCTTTTTGAAGCCGTGGGATTGCTGATTGCGATACCGTCGACATTCATCATCAAAATTGTCACTGGTGCAAAGGCCCCGACTTTTGGAAAAATTGACTCTAATCTGATTGAGTCCATCTTGGCAACAAAGAATGGAGGAATCCAAAAGAACGCCATCAAGCCAGCAAGCAAGGAAACGATGAAAGATGTAACCACGCTGGTTCTTGGCTGCGGATGCGGCGCTGCTTTGATTGATGTCTATGTCAGTGGCGTCAAGCTTGGGTGGAAAGCAGTCACCGGTGGAGTCTCCGTTGCCGTTGGCTCACTCTCGCCGTCTGCCGTGATGGAGCTATTCGGCATGGTAATTGATGCCTTTGCCTTATACAAAGACATTTTCGTCGAGCCCACTTCAGACGACACGCCTGGCAAGGAGCTCATCGACATTTCGATCGCCGTCAAATGTTTCCGTCTCGCAGCCAATGCTCTTTACATGCTTGCTTCGAAGCTGGGGATGGACAATCCGATCGCGGATCAAGTGGTTCTTTGCGTTGATGTGCTCACAGCGCTGATCAACTTCTCCCTGTACAGCGGTATTTATATTCAGCAGCTGGATGCCACATCGTGGAAGGGACGTGATGAGGAAGTTTTAATTACGGCTGCGACGAACAATTTCCTGGAGACTCTTTCCGCTATCGGATACTTTACCGCTGCGAGCTTGAAGGAGAAGGCTCCTCCTGTTGCCTTGGTAGGTCTGGCTTGCTTCCAAGCAGCCGCCTGGGGCGGTGTCGCAACGAAAGGTGTTTCATTCCGCACGGAATATAAGAGGCTCTAATAGTGCAGCAGACCAGACTTACTTCTTAAGTGTAGAATAATTTGACTATTCTCCAATTTTCCTTTTACCACAAAAAGATTGTTACAGGGCTCTTAAAAAAGGTACCTTGTACGCATTCTTTGTTAAAATTCGTCGAGCTCCTAAGGTCTTTGGGCTCCTGGCTATCATTTTTAAAACTACACTCCCGAGTCTTCACAAAATATTCTCAAGTCATATCTTGGTAATCCATAACGTGTGTGTGGCTTGGGTGTAGAGTCAATCAATCAAAATGACAATCTTTCCCGTCGCCTGGTTGTTCTCCGCATACTCATGGGCCAGACCAATGTCCTTTAGTACAAATACCTTGTCCACAAACATTTCCTTGCGCCACTTCCCGCTCTCTATGTTTTTAATCGCCTCCTCATAAATTGGTTTGATATCGTCTGCAGTAGCTCCGGCATCTTCGTCGCCCATCCCATCATTGGACACGGAGTAGAATGTCAGATATCTGGTGGACGGGATTCGGAAGGGTGTGAATCCTGGGACGTCAAAGGTCATGTTCAGGACCCCCGAGACAACCACATGGCCGAAGCGGGCTGTCCAACCGAGCACACGAAGGGTTTGGCCCCGACCAACTCAACGACATTATCAAACCCATTCGGGACTAGCTTTGGAACCTCGTTGTCCAGGTCAGCTTCCAGAATTACATGGTCGGCCCCAAGTGCTTTGAGTCCCTCCACCTTGCTTGCCTGACGAGTGGTTGCAACGACGGTCGCTCCATTAGACTTGGCAACCAGAATAGCGTAAACACCCACTGCGGATGTGGCGCCATGGACGAGCACAGAAGCACCTTTGGGCTTGTTGCCGAGTTGCCCAGAAGTCATGACCATTCCATAGGCCGTCACCATGCTCATGGGGAGGGCACCAAGAACATCCCAGGGAAGGGTTGTGTCCTGCGGCAAATGGAACGTGCGACGCTTGTGGCAAACGGCAAACTCCGCATAGCTCCCATCATGAGCTTTGCCACCGCCGTAGTGGCTAGCCGCAACCTTGTCTCCTGCTTGGAACCCAGTGTTGTCGCCCGCCTCCACCACCTCACCGACCAGCTCCTCGCCCAAAATCTTGGGTGGTTCTTTGTGATAGTATTCTTGAAAAATGGCGAATTCGCCCTTAAACGCCGGTGCTCCTGTCCGTGCACGAAGTTCTGCCCGGTTGATTCCTGTCGCGCGAACACGAACAAGAAGCCAATCAGGCCCGGGAAGGCTGGGTTTGGGGTACTCTTGATAAGTGAAGCATGCCGAGGCAGGTTCCGAACCTGGGGAGGTCAGGACTGCGGCCTTCATTACTCCATTTGGTTTTGATTCCCATGGGAGCGTCATGATTTTGGACTTGTATTTGGATTACGGGCGCTGGTGAATAGGAGGAGTGAAAATTCTAAGGGTAGTTGAGTGGAATCCTCAGAGTTCGCAGTGGCCTTTGTTGTCATTGTTTTCTTTCGTCAAATGATCGCATAGTCGATTTAAATATTCGGCCGTCCACACTAGGGCGGTGGCGTTCTTTATTGTCGTCTATTGTGATTAAATAAGGTTGACTGGTCAAGTTAACTAAGGCCTTGAAACACTTTTAGGTCAAAGCTATCCGCCACTAATGAATTCAGTGTGGCGCAAGGGACACACAGTACCGTTCCGTCAAATTTCTTCATTGCTGATTGTTTTATGCTACATTTTGTGAATCAGGCTGGTACATCTCCATCAAAAAGTAAATGGCATGTTCACGCCTAGAAACTACACATGCAATGACATTTTCTACTGGCTTGTGGACCAAAAAGGTGGCACTTCTTGGTTCCGTCTTATGCTATCCACAGGGTGAGATGTCCGGTGAATAGTTCGGCCGTTTCGCGGTGTGAGTGAATCTGCCGACAAACAAACCAACAGGCAAACAAAATGACTGGTGACTCACACCCCCAGCTACATCATGCCCCTTTGGATAGTGGCGGGTAAGAAATAAGCGCCTGGTCTGACCTTTGCTACTAAGATGTGGACTGTCAAGATGCCCAAACCGCTGATATTTGTCCTATATGTATGGCATAAAGTCGCAGTGAATCACCGCTAACTTGTAGGATCAATAGGGAGGTGTGTGTGGGGTGATGGGGGTCGCCTTATAGAGTTTCGCCCCGGACAAAACACGTGAGTTGTGCGTTATCCCTGGACGGATCATCCCAAGTGGTGGAAACCATGATGAGGAAAAGAGCGGGAATCATGGAACAGTCCGCACGTTAGTTTTTCAGAGCAATGAGGTAAGCAAATGGCTATTTTGCTGCGCGTCGTACAACAAAGCCGTGATGAAGACGGACTCGCAAAAGAAAAAGAAATCTCCCGACCAAAGAAAAACACTCACACAGCAGTGTTCCGAATGCGGGACCTTGCCAGCTGCATGTTACGCTAGGACAAGCCTTATGCAACCGGCAGCTACCCACTGTGCCATATATAGCGGGATGAGGCAGTGGCCTTCGATGGTCAGGATGTGCTTGGTATGCCCTATAAGGCCTGTAAGCTTACCAGCGCATCCAGCTCAGACTGCCTCATCCTCCAGGCAAGGGACACCCGCACACACTCGTGTGCCATCTAAAAACGGTATCGGATTTCTATTTAACATGCAGCTACAATTCTGGGCGAGAAATACCTCTCCCATGATAGTCAACACTGTCGAAGGATCACAGCCTCGTGTTTAGAGTGCGAAACCCCGGGCATTAATTTGCAATCACACATTCTTGATCAAATCAATGACCCAATAGATGTATCTCAACTTCATCACAAGCTTTCGTAAACCCTATACGTTGCATGTTGTGCATATTCTTTAATATCATACGCATCCCATCACTTACATGGGTATTGATTTGCATTTGCATGCTAGGAATAGCGGCGGAGTTTGGGGCCTGCAAAACTTTGCTGCAGTGCAAAGTCCGCCTGAAGGGCGTAGGGCGTGAGGCTGATACGCGGAGTTGCAGTGGGAAATCCCTGGCCTACACTCCGGCCCTTTTAAATTAGCCTTACTCAACTTGGGATATTTACGCGTCTAGCCAGGACTTAAAACTGCCGTATTCTGCAGGCTTGTATTGCTATTGCATTTTCTCGTCATTGAGTCTCATCGCGACCACGTTGAACATGTACGCCGCACGCTTTACCTCCACCAAGGGAGGCATCAAAAACAACCTCAAAATTGACCACAGGGTCCAGAAGCTTACACTACCCAAGAATGAGCCTGCCGTATTACTCAAAGTTCTCCATGTTAGTCTAAACCCTCAGGACTATAAAATTGCAGAGATTCCGATCCTTGGTCGTCTAAATCTCCCACCGCCTGTTACTCCTGGGACCGATTACGTGGGTCGAATCTGCGAGTCGAGCATACTGGGGTTTGAAGAAGGTGATTTAGCTTTTGGTTCATTGGCCTTGCCATCGAAACATGGGACATTGGCAGAATATGTCATTGTAAATGAAAAGGATGGCATAGTTAGAGTATCACAAGACTTCTTGAACTCCAGTCTCGACTTGCGACTGCTTGCGTGCTTAGGTACAGCTGGCTTGACGGCTTTGCAGAGTTGTCATGGTTTAAAGCCCGGCTCCCACGTATTCATCAATGGTGGAAGTGGGGGAACGGGGACATTCTGCATTCAGCTCGCTCGAAACGTTTACGCTGCAGATCGGATTGTCGCCACATGCTCTGAGCAAAGTGCACCGCTCGTCAAGGGCCTAAGAGTAGACGAGGTTGTCGACTATACAGATGGAAATGTTTTGGGCAAGCTGGAAGCCATTGTACGGCAGACAGGCCGAAAGTTTGATTTGATAGTTGACAATGTTGGAAATGCCTCGGAGCTGTATTGGCAATCACCAAGGTTTCTAAGCACAGATGGCCGATTTGTTCACATAGGCGCTCCAGATGTAAACTTTAGCTACCTATACAACTTGGTGATACTGACCATATGGCCAAAACTTTCTTGGACCAAGCGCGCCAGGTTTGTTCCAAGTTTTGTCAAAACAAACAACATGCAATTGGAAGAGCTGGCGCGATATGTTATGGATGGCAAGGTCATACCCGTCATCGGCCACATATATAGAGATTTCGCAGGCATTTGTTTTGCTTAAAAAGGGAAAAACACGAGGGAAATTGGTGGTGGATGTTGAATTTGAGAATTAGGTGCTGCTATCCCAGGCAATCCCAAAAGCCAATTAATGACAGATTCCTGATCAGCAGAGATTCGTCGAATCTATTAGTTTCTTTACGCTAATTTTATGAAATTAAAGCAAGGTGAAGATTTTATCGTTGCGCTTGCTTAGTTGAATTGGACCTCAGTCGCATTCGTCTTGTTGGTACTGTGGCTATCGGCTTGCATGAATAGATCATACATGCCATCCTCAGAAATGAGCTCTTGCTTATAAATCCACCTTGCCATATTCTGCGATTGCCCCGTCATCCCAGTACCGACTCTATTGTCAAACTCTCCGGTGGCAAGCATTGGTCTGAGGACCTGCGCTACCGCGATTGGACCTCCCCGTGGTATCACAACTTGGTTAGAAACAAACGTAGCCGCAACCCCAAGAACGAACTGCAAGCTTGTAAGGGTAATCAAAATCATGTGCAGATAGGCCCAGTGCTCCACATCAAGATGGGTTCCAATCTTCGGTACAAACCCACCAACAATGAATACATTGTTATTTCGGGCGGCCATTGAGACGACACCAATGGAGAACCGAGCAATCAACTGTGACATGACGAACACGTCTCCACTGACTCTGGTTCCAAACACTGACTCGGACGGGTAAATCTGGAATTGTAGCTCCGTGGCATTGGTGAGTGTTGATGCCTCGTAGCCCTGGAGAGCTATGGCATTTGCCGCCATTGACCTAAGATCAAGCCCAATCTCATGCTCGGGACGTGTACCACCAATTGTAGGACCCACTGTGACATTGCAAATGTAGTACCATGGATCCCGAGCCGAGGCTTCAAACACGGTGACGATGCTGCAGCCAGGTCCGCAATGCAGAGATGCGTTAGTCATGAAGGTGGTTTGATCTGCTCCGCCTGGAAACGGAATATCAATCTTAGCTTCATCCATGCCGTTTGAGACCACAATGAATCCTCCATCGCCGTTGCCTCCTTGCTTGACACGCATGCTTGTACAAGTGGCCGATGAGTTTACGCTCCTGGAAGTAGCGACAACTGGGCTTAACGTATCATTTTCTGATTCATCGACACTGTATTCTTGAAAGATGTATTGACATCCACCTTGGCTACAGTAAGTAAGAGGGTCCGATGCGTCCCACAGCTGTCCCTTTTGAGGCCTGCTTGGCATTTCTGATGTGGAATAGGCAAGAGACAAGAGGCCGTAACTAAAGATTCCAAAGTGAGAACTACCACCCATCACTATTGCATTGGTGCTGTACTTATTTGCTGTGTATTGTTGCGCGGTAATTGATGTTTCATTGTTTTTGATCATTTTGGACGTCTGGATGGTGGACATGTCCGGTATACCGACTTTTCCACGTTCAACTAGCAGAGCTAATTTGTCAGCTGTGTTAATTGAATAACACAGGCCAACCGCACATAGTACCACCTGGGATCCCTGAGGAAGTCAGTCAGGAGAAGCCGGTGATGAATGGGGACATTACCAAAGCGATCAGAACCCAGAATATGACAGCGGCATGAATGGTGTGTCGACGAGATCCCATGGCGAGCATAATGGCCGATATAATTCCATCGGATTGAAGAATGAAGTCGACCTGAAAGGCTGATTAGTTAATTTTGCAGATGTTTCCAAGTGGCATTTCAGCAACCTTTTTCATCGAACGGGGCCGTCGGCTGAGTATCCACCAACGTAGGTCCCCTACCATGGCATCGAAGCTACTGACGATGGCGAGACTCAGACAGATAGATAACCCAGTATTCAGCGCATTGAATTGCCGTTTAGTGGAATTGGACATTGTCGACAGATTTGAATAACCGGCCAAAGTGCCGTACATGGCTCCAACAATGACCATGGTAAGCAGCCATCTTAACAAGAACAACAAGAAGGCGTTGGTTAGCGACCGTCGAGTGGTAAGTAGACCTCTAGAATGCTTCTTTGTCGTCTCCACCTTGTAGTCACACTTTCTGATCTCGTCTTGCGACGAAGACGGTACATCTAATTAATCATCCAGTCAGCTGAATTTTCTCGTGTTTGTAGCAAACCAGGGTGAGAAACCACCGTGAAGTCGATCGAATGAGTGTCTCATAGCCGTCTTCTGGCAGATTGGAAACACAAACCTGCCGCTGCAGACAATAGTGAGAACTCTCGATGGATAGGAACCTAATCGTTGTCTCTTCTATTTTGACGGATAAAAAGCGGAACCAATAATATACTCCAAAGATACCATCAAGGTAGAAGACGACGTGTGGCGCGTAGAGAAAATGACGGCGTGCTTCAGTTTGGCTGCAAGGTACCTTTGACACGAACTAAGCGGTTTTGTTGCTTAGTGTTGTGCGCCTGCTACGTGGGCGAAGATGTATGGGGATATTTGGCAGGCTAGATTAGTCGAGTGTCCCCAAAGATGCTGGGTTTAATATTCTCGGCTCTGGAAGTAATCTGGTAGCCGTGAGGGGCATGATTGGCTAGTCCCGCCAAGTCATCAAAGCGAACGTTGCCGATGCATTGAGTTTTTTGACAAGTACGTGCTGGGCAAAAGTCAAAACAGCGATCATCGAATCTGGTCTCGCTTTTCTGCCGGCGAGCAGGGCTGTAGGGCGTGCCGCTTAAGGAGTGGGGTTTGAGCTGTGTCGTATTAATAGCTCCTGGTGGCGGATCCCGACGCAATAAATTGACCCTTGTAAACTCTTAAGCCTTCGCCATTTTACTGCTATGAACGGATATTTATGCTCGTGGAGTTCATGTCCTAGAAGTATATGTCTTGGCACGAAAGTGCACTTGAGCGTTCCCATCAATTTATCATACGACGAATTAAAGAGCGGTAGGAATTGACAAGAAGTCAGATATCAAACATCACATCTTTAGTGATTGTTTGAATTCCATCCCGACTCTGTTTTCATTGTAGCCGGGCCCTCGCTATGAGGCTTAGCCTGATAATTGAGAGGCAATAAACATATCACGTTATATCGAGGCTTCAGATCGTGGATTTCTGGGATTTAATCCTTCTCCAATTATAAAATACGTCATTATGTCATGCTTCGATTCCTAAATTTCCTAAAATGGCCATCTATTCATCTAGTTATGTCAAAATGAGGCAGTTGTATGTTATACTAGACGTTCCACATGGATGTTGAGAAATCAGTTTATAGGCTCTCTCCCTTACGGTCCCACTACGCTCCATGTCGTGCCTCTGTGCCATTGAATCGTTTCGTCCCCGACTCCAGAGCGTTTGCGTATGCAAAGTTGACAATCGTCGCCGACGAAAACCCAGAACACTAGCCAACAAGGATATGGTGGAATAAGGGGCGGCAATTACGCCCAAAAGAGGACTAGGGCAGGGGACTTGTTGTGGGACTTTGCTTGCATAATTGAGTCATTTCAAATTGAGCTGGCACTTTTGAATTATAATCTATTATTGGCGGAATAACCAGCTACAACGTCTAGTTATTGAAGAATATGCTTGGTAAAGTCTAATATCTAAATCAAACGACAGAGTCTAGAACAGAAGTTGCGAAGAACCACTAAAAGATAAACTCGAGATCATCTCTCTGAAAGGACTTTAGATGTCATCGACTTAGATGGCAAGAGCAGCAACCGCACCAGCTGCCAAAACCTTGACGAGATCATGACCAACACTTCCAGCCAGGTTGGAGGCCGAAGCGGTCTTGCTGGTAGTCTGGGATGCAATGACCGAGTCAAGGATTTTGGAGGCAGATGCAATCTCGGTACTGCTGGGCTTCTGGTCCATTCTGTTGCAGATGGGCTGAACAAGGTCGGTGCTGTCTGTAAAGTAAAGCTGTTAGGAAACTTCTACATATAATTAAAAAGTGAGAAGGAGCAAGCTTACTAGAAATATCGCCAATATCACAGCCTTTCTTGATGACGCAAGGTGCCATGTGGGCCGTCAGGCTTCCCAGGTCGGAGCAAAGACATTCGAAGTTGCCGGGGTCGCAGCCAATCTCTTCGTGGATGCTTTCAAGACATCCGACAACGCACGACGGGATTCCGGACACCAGGCCGGGCAAAGTTGTTGCCGTTGAGGTCGAGGACACCTGGGTGGTGGTTGTAGCTCGGGCCACAGCGGCCAAGGCAAAGAAGATAAGGAAGTTCATCTTGAGGAGTTTTGTGAGTGGCTGGCTTGGAGAGAAGAGTGTGTTGATGATGTTATGAAGAATATGAGCTGAGGAGATGGAGTATTTATATCTCGATCACCATCCCCTTACCGGAGTGGGGTGGAGGCCGGTTCAGCCTTGTATGAGGCTTTGTCTGATTTTACGGAGATTTCGGCGGTGGAATATTCTTAGCTCGCCCCGCCTACGCTGTGGGGTGATGTTCTCTATCTGTTCCAGAAAACTGTCAAGAACAAGGGCAGGCATGATGTTGCAAAATCCGTTCCAATCATATGTATAACATGATCAAAGCAAGCAAGTGGCAGCAAGAACAACAGTATTCTGGAAATGTAAACATGTTTTTGCTAGTAACTTTCTTCCCAAAAAGAATTGATTGAAAACTATTCAGATCGAGATGCAAAATGAGGCAAAGATGCGTCTGTAGGGTAACAGAGCCCGATCTCCAGGAACACGAGGACTCAGGGACCAAAACCGACTCAACATCCCTGTGCTGTGCTTCAGATGGGGGAGACTCCACCAAGCTCGGCAGTGGGGGCAGTCCCCACTGAACCCGCTAAGAACCCACCAAAATGCTCAAAAGTTCCGTACGCAGGCCGGATTTGGCAAGGCCCCAGACAGAGCGTTGGCCCGAGTCCTGGGCTTCTCCGCGTACGGGTTCGTTGGTGTATTTGATTGGATGGCGTATGCTGGCGTAAAGTTGTCAAGCCCAGACCACGAGCGGGGCAGGTCGAGGTTAATCAAAGAGGCGCAAGCTGAGGTTAACCGAGTTAAGACTAGGACATGTGGACTGACTTGAATGATACCGATTGGCTGGGCTGTGAGATGACACAGATTTCTACGCCCTGCAGCCCGCATGCATCCGGACTTCTTGCCTCCTCCACCATCCATCTGCCCAGAGTCTTCAGGTGTCACGCCCTTCGTGTATTGCCAAGGGTTTGGTGACCAGTGCCAGGACTGTCATCCCACAGCACATCTTATGCTTGAACGGGTATAGTTCCCGTCCTCGCAGCCCTCAACACTGGGGCAAAGAACTCGAATTTACGGCAAAATACGGCAATATACGACGATGGTGTACAGACCGATAGGTGCTATTTTGTTACCCCCTGCCAAGGTGAAGCATACGCGCGCTTCGGGGCCCAAAGTTCGCACCGGTTGCATTACTTGGTAACTATGGCTTTCCTTTAACCGGCATTGCATGTTCAGCTGACCAAGACTCCCTCGCTCTACAGCAAGTAAGTGTTTTTCTGCTGTTCTTTCCTGAGTTGAGAGACTCACATGGACCATCACGACTAGAGCCAGGCATTTAAAATGCGACGAAACCAAGCCTTTTTGTGACCGTTGTCAGGATGATGGATTCCAATGTCAAGGCTACGCCATGCCTAGACGGACTATTCGGAAGCAGCGCAAACCGCCCCAATCGACCTCGATCGCGCCACCTGTCCATGAGATGCCTTGTTTGACAGATTTTGAAAGACAGTATTTTCACCACTTCCTGATGCATACGACGAAGCAACTCTCACTTTCTCCAGTCTCATCGAATTTCTGGCTGCGATTCGCCTTTCCAATGGCACACCAATCTGAACCGATAAGATATAGCATGATTGCCGTAGGGGCTTCTCACCGGCTATTCCTAGCTTCTTCGGCTGGGTTCTCCCAACCCTGGGAACTAGAGAGCCTTGCAATTCACCAATACAACAAGGCCATCGCATCCATCCTGCCCGTCATGTCTGCCAAATCCGACATACACTCCATTTTGGTGTGCTGCATTCTCTTCATCTCCTTTGAGGGTCTTGCTGGTAGGTATGACCAGCTCATGAAGCATCTCCGTGCCGGCAATGAGCTGTTTCACTCGCTTGCTGCTACTTCTACCCCCGAGGAGCGTGTAGTAGCCGAGAGACTCACCGATATGTTCTGCCGAGTTGGGGTGGAATCGTCCAACTTTATGGATGAGCACAGTCTTTCAGCTGTGTCGCAATGGCATTGCGACAATTACCCCCAAGATAAAACATCATGCCTCCCCTTTAAGGACCTAGACGAAGCTTTGAGGGAGCTACGGCAATTGGACCTCCGAGAAGTATCCCGGCCTTGGTATGCCGATGACGACGATGAATCCGCGGCGACCAGCAATGGCGGAGGATCACCTCGCACCATGTTTGGGGACTCTTTTCATCAATGGAACATACGCTTTGAGGCATTGGAGCAACAAATGAAGCAACTGCAAGCTGAAGAGAACTTGCAGCTTGGACACATACGCCTGCGTCAAAAATACTGGCAGATGACCATTGTCGCATTTTCGTCAGAAGAGGCGCCGTCAGACCCCCTCACATTCGCTGGTTTCATGGCCGCCGCTAAAAGCATGGCCACCCCGTTTATCGCCACGAACCAACCGACTTTCTCTCTCGACGGCGCTCTCATCTCTGGCCTGTCCTTTGTTGCTTCAATGTCGCAGCATGCTGAGACCAAATTTGAAGCACTTGATATCCTACGCCGGCTGAACCGTCGCGAAGGCATTTGGGACAGCCGCGATGTCATCGCTTTGCACGAGCTGATGATGTCAGTCAAAGATCCCGCCAGCGAGCTAATATATTACGAGCCGTTCTGTGACAGAGAGGCACAGACTGGAATACCCGGGCTGATTAGACGCTTGCGTTCGAGTTTGATGATGGCATCAAATGCAAATTAGCGCAGTCTATCTTTTCCTACTCGAGATTTTCTGATATAAAAGACAAGTATTGATACTTGTGACATATGAAGCCTTTGCGTAATACTAGTAGATAGGTACTCAGTTAATTAAAATTTGGTGATTAGAAGTAAAGACTGAGCGTTTAAATCGCATATGATACGCCAATTCGCATTGGAAGCTTTTTGCGCTTTATATCAGTGGGGTTGGTTCCACCAGGGCATCATTTAACCAGCTCCCTTCAAGTTAGTCTTTCCGACTTTAGTTATAGACATTTTGCTCATCACAGCTGGGTTCAGCCTAGTTCTGTTTTATCCCGTATGATAGTTCATGTTTCACCGAAAGGGCCTGCGCTCCGATTACAAGATCAATGAGGTGTAACGTGTCATTTTAGAATCTAACTAGCATAACAAAAGAACTTAAAATGGTGCCGGTTGATTAGAGAATGCTTAATGCAGCTCCGAACAGCAAAGCGCATTCATAAATATTAGGTACGAGGATTGAATCCCAAACTGAGCCCAGATCACTCAACTCCATGCCGGCCTTTTCAAGTGGCACCAGCCACGCACCGAGTATTCCTTCAATACTTTAGAATAATATACAGGGCATGAATGATTCCGGGCAAGAAACCTAAAGAATATTAGCTTTCAGATACTTCTCTTTTTGTTCCCAACATACCGAGGATGGTCAGCAAGATATTAATGAGAAGGTCCGATCCACAACCTCGCTCAGCCAAGACACCTAGAGGTGGGGTGATGACTGCAAGAAAGATCTTGCAGATATCGCTGGGGTATATTAGCAGTGTATTGGAAGGAATATTCATCGAACAAGCACAGCCCAGACATACCTGCACGTGAATGCCATCTTTTTTTTTGGAATGGGGTACAGAAAATATTGGGTAGTTGATCAGCGGGTTGATTCTGCAGGAACAAGACAAAAGGTATTGGCTGCTTTTAAGACGAAAAACTTCATGCCGCAAGGGTCACGGCACGAGCTGCCGTTGCCCTGACACAAGGCGAGCCCGCTACACCGGGAGGCCTGAACTGGGATCTGAGATTACTGAGGCTGCATCGGAGAAGCCGACTGTATCCGACTAGTCGAACACAGTCTTGGCGGGTTTCTAGGCCTTTGACACGGTCGTGTACATATCCGTGCCGGATCTGCGACATGGGTCATAAACGGCAAAACCTACGGGCCGTCCAATCATAGGAAAGAGCGTGGATTCCTCGCGAGGCATAGTTCGCTACGGCCAAGTTTGACCGAAGCCGGTCGGCACATTGCAATAACATGTAAACTACATATTTGTCTTTGGCACTAATACAGTAAGTCTTCCCTTTTTTGAGTTGTCAGGTGTGGCTAGCATGCCCCTTGGTTGTTCTCTCGTGTTGACCTTACCTAAGCACTGCCCTCCCCTGGCTCTAAAACGGCGGCCTTCCATTAATCCTGGCCAATATTTTGGAATAAAGCCGATTAATGTTTCTCAAATAAAGATTGCGCCCGATTCTCGAATACATAAAATACGTGTTTAGTGAAATTGCACGGAGCAAAATGGGGGGCGTGGTTGGTGGGGCAGAGGGCGCAGGGCGTAATTTTGGCCGTAAAGAACTTTTGCTGTGGACCAAGCGCTGGGCCCTGTGCAGCAGGCAAGGGGACTCCTTGATTTGTGCAGGGGATGTGTGAGATAGATCGGCAGACCAGGGCTGCAGTGAGGAGAAGAGACGAGCGATTGCTACGAACTGTTCGATAATGGCTTCACCGCAGCCTGCAGCACGTCCCTTCAACAAGGCGGACGGGCGTGGCTATGCCATATTGTTGCCCGGCTATGTAGGAATTAATCGTCTTCAAGTTGTAAAAATCGTGGTTTAAAAGGACTCGACGTCTCCATGACCATTCGACCAGACAGACCCGACAGACTCGTTCTACCACAACAATCATTGCGGAAATGCCTGGCAACTTTGGAACTTTATCTGCCTTGGTGGCTATAATGCATGTGGCTTCTGGCTCATGCTCTGTAGCCGCACCTGATGCTCCAATCCCGGAGAAATTCAGGGAGACATTGCCCTTGGCCTGGGACAATGCGATAATTCGTTCCCAACGCGAGAACCCGGACTACAATCTCTTGACTTACAAGAACTTTGGATTTGACCAGGTCATGGACAACAACGGGTTCGTGTGCTGCAAATGATTTTCTTGTTTGCCAAGTTAACTAACACCATCCCCACATTCAGCGTCATCAACGTCTGCGTCCGATGGGACTCTAACAAGACTGTGACCGAGACCACACGCGAGCAAGTTTACTCTCAGTACAGGAAGATGTACGGCAGGTGGTGGGAGTGGCTTGAAGGCTACGACAACTTCCCTTTTGATGAAGTCAAAATCAACTTTGTCGGATGGGCAGTAAGGGACCGTAACTTGCTGCAGGGCTCGGTTGAAGGTCTTGATATTTACACGGGGTTCAAGGATGCACAAGGCTATCCTGTGTGCGACCCAGGTTGCTCGGTGGACAAGCATCTTGATGGAGACTTCAGCAGCTGTCCCGGTGGTCCTAGTAGCCGTTTCCATCAGTACTTCTTCTTGGACGAGGCTGGCTGGGGCCAGTACAACATGGGCTCGGCGATTGGATTTGGGGTCGACATCAGTCTCTACGGTTGGGAAACCATCGGCAGTAAGATGGGAGATTGGCCTTTGTTGGGGCATGAATTGGTACTGTTGACCTGCCCGTTTGTCATCCGTCGATGAGAGCGTTGCTAACACTTGCCTCAGGGACACACTATTGGTTTCCTGGACTATTTGGACCTCGAGGGCCACGCCCCTCCAAACGGAACCAACCCGAAGTCGGTCTGCAGCACACTTTACCTTCCCCTGAATCACCCAGACAAGTTTGTTATGAAGCCCGGTAATGGAGGAAGTCTTACTCCCCCCACAGTCACCGAGATGGAGGGCTGGATGATCCGCTACTGGTGGAGCCGTGTCTCTCGCCTGCGTGCTTGGCAGACCGACAACACGACCTATCCTCCCTTGCCCGAATGCCCTTCTGAGAACTTTGACAAGCGGTCCACCAACTACTGTTAGAAGTATGAGACAACCGGCCCGTTTGGTAGCATGCTAGTGCTGGTATGCGGCTGAAGCCTCGATTGAGATGAGTGCGTATGAGAGCTAGAAACAACTTTATTTCTAAAATGTCGTTAATATTTTGAGCTTTGCATAGATAGTAAATAGAGCAGAATAGAAATTTAACCGGTGTGTGGGGTACTAGCAATGATCACTGCGATGTGAATTAAACCAGTGTTCCCTTTGAAATGAACATTTAGGCATGTTTAGTAGTTCAGCCAGAAAATATGATCAAAAGATTGCCATGTAAGCTTTAGCATATGAAACAGGTCTTTGCAATCGAGCCAATTACTTGTCTCACTCTTGGTGCTCATTGGACTCGGCGCTGTTGCATTGGTTTCAAGTATCGATAACGAAGAATTGTGAAATTAGGTGTTAATGGCTATTATTGCTGCAATTGACATAGTCATTTTTGGGTTTTTTTTAAATGGTTTTGTCAGGGGTTTTCGGTTTCTCCCTTGAAGGCCATTTCATATCGCAAAGGTCGTGGCAGTTGATTGAAGAAGTATGTGCAGCTGTGCTCCTGCTTAGCTTTTAACCATCAAAATAGTGATCGGATATAAGTCATCCAATTCCATGTCCTTCACAATTGCCCCAACTCTTGCCGCAGTCGCCTGCAGCTGTAGCGGGAGTCAAAGCCCTCACGAAGAACGAATCCAAAGTCAGATTTGGATTTAGGCCAGCAGGGAAAGCTAAACCACCACATTCGCGAGTTAGTGTATTTCTTTGTGCCTATGCTTAGCCATAAGTTTGGCGGCTACGGCAACTTCCGCGCCATGCTTCCAACCTCCAGGCCCTATAGTGGCGCACACTTGTCTTTAGCGCGGGTGAGGATTCCAGCAGGATGGGCCCTAGCAGCCAAATGCCGTGCCTCGTGATGTGCCAGAGTCTAGCGAGGTAACCTAGATTATCATTCCCCGCAAACAAAGCCCGCACATGAGATGGCTCTAGAACCTCTCGGTCACCAAGGTAGACTCGTTCGATTTTGGCTTTGAATGAGCGTGTCTTCGCATTGCCATCCCGACATATCAACACGCCGCGAATTTCTCGCAGACAACCAAGCGCTGGGCGCTATAGCCAAGCAGCATCTTGTCTTGCCGACTCCTACTGATGCAATTGATGCCCGACCACTTGACGTGTAGCGCAACGGTGAGACACGCTGTGGTGCTAGACCAAGAATGGCGAGTCTAACCAACCATCAAATGCCTCTCAACGTCTCAAAATGTCATTCTGTCCATTCAATAGGTCCTAAGCATTAGCTGTACCGCTGAACAAGCATTCAGCTGTGACCCCGCATTATTGGTGGCTTCTCAGCTGCAGCCACGAATATGCTCTACTAACCACCGTCGCTACGCCGGCTCAGCTTTGACAGCCACTCAAGCGTCGGGCACGGGAAATTCCGTCGTTATTTATCAACAGCTGCTTCCAAGACCACGATGCGATGCGGCAAGCCCTCCCAAATATTCATGCTGAGGATAACCGAGCAGGCCTCTGTTTTCCAAACGATTCAGACCTCAAGATGCACGTCTACTTTATCCTTTTCGTTTGCCTTGTCACCCTGGCTCGGGCCAAGGTTATGGACTGTGACTACTTCTGGAAATATGGGAAACACAGTACAAGCTACACCGTCAAGGGCCAGTGCCAGGTCTTCCCCGGATATCCACAAAACTTTGAGTCTTTCGACACCACCAAGGTCACAGTCATCTACACGCCGCTATGGAAGCGGTACGGAGGCAAAACAAACCTGGCAGCGCCTGTGCTTCAGGAGGCCCTCTCCAAAACCATACACGAGTACAACAAATTCGCCACCTTTCCGCCGCACATCGTCGTCATCTTAACCGGCTCAATGAGAACTGATTTCATGGACACATGGTATCCAATCCAATACGTACCACCTTGCCAAGTGAGGGCCTTTCGCAAATGGACCGACAATACCGACCATGATGTTCCTCATGCACTGCAGGCGATTGCGCATGAGTTGTATCACTGTATCCAGGGATATTCCAAAACCATTGGAAATGATGTAGGCGCCGCGGGATGGGTCATGGACGGATCTGCCAATTATTTCAGCAACCTCGTCTTCCCGTTTTCCAACGTGGAGTGGCAGTACGGATACAACCCTGCCTTGCCAATATACGCACAAGAGGACACAGATATGTACGGCACGAGCTTATTCTTTCAGACAATGGAGCAAAACAAGATGACGCCGCTCCAAATTCACAAGTGGGTCATGTCAACAACCAAAACATCCACCAAGACGGCAGAGAGAGCTCGCCTCTCAAAAGTTGCAGGGATTACCGATGCGTTCTTCAAATTCGCGGAGCTATTCTCGCTCAAGACTATCCAGGATACCGGCGGAGCAATGATTAGTGGTTTGAAGGATGTCAATCCAAAAAAAGCCAAAATCTCACTCGACGCATCTGGAACGACTGGGACCGCCGAGTTACAGACTGTCCCGTTCACCATCACCGTCTTTGAGCTCTCTATCGACCACGGCCAAACAGTGTCAATTTCTGCGCCTGCAAAAAGCAATCAACGACTAGCGTACAGGCGCTCTACTGACGAAACCTGGACCGAGATGCCCAAGAATCCGGCAGCGGGGTCCCAGGCAGGTCATGAGCTTGGATGCAAGGACCAGGGCGATTCCGAGTCCATTCTTGTCTTATTTATTTCCACCGCCAATGCAGCAAGTGACAAGGTTAAGGTCACCATCAAGCAGCAGTCTTCGGACCCAAAATGCTCTTGCAAGAGGTCCAACGGAGTCCAGCGTCGAGGTCTCCAGAGCTGCCAAGTTGCGTCTGGTGGCGGGTTCAGTCATTGGCCCCTATACAATCCGGCTACAGGCGGTGGCTATTGCCCGCCCAACACACATATTGGTGCCAGGGCGATATGGTGCTGTCCTAGTGGGATGGAGCTCGATCAGGCGGTTGAATCCGAACTCAGCATTTGCTGTCCCACTTGTAAGTTATGTTGCTCCAAGGCGATGAACGTGCTAATTAGTCGTAATAGCGGCCGACTGCAGCAAGCAAATTGTTCCCAACAACTTGAGATGTGCAGATCCGAGCTGGGTGCTTTGGTCGCTGGCCTTTAGACAGATCGGGTGCTGCAAGCCGGGCTATGTGCCAAATTCTCTTCGATACTGCGTGCAGGGCAGTAAGCCTGCAAGTGGTTTTACTACGGTACATATTACAAGTTGATGCTTTTGCAGTGTATATGCTGATCATGGATTCTCTAGATTGCACAAGCCAGTATACCTGGCCCCACAGGAGCGGCCGTTGTAGTTTGAGTGTAGTATTTAAAGACTTCAAGGTTGATCTTGGATTACTGCGTCCATATATACTTTCATGAAGGTCTTCAATATCATTATCGTAGTAGCTATATCACCAATTATACTTGAAAGTTTCAGTCCTTACACTTCGCCAATCATCTTTTGTTCATAGCCTACCCGCTCTGATAGGATATTAGGAAAGAAATGACAAACTCGAATAATTTTTACATCCTTTCTGATGATATGTAGCCCAGTTAGTGTTTTGCTAATAAATGCTTCAAAAAGATTATCCTGCGACCGAATTGCCTCTGACACAAAGGACACTCGTAAAGGTCTTTGGCGACTAGAAACTCGGACACTCTTGGATACCTGTACCCAGACTTGGAATATTGGGCAAGCAGAGTGAGAATGTGCGAAGGAACTTGATACGGTTCTATTCCAAAACAAGGCTCAACCTCTTGATTTGAAAACTCCCATGGCTGTAACACTGGTAATTGTCGGGATTTGCGGGATGCATGATCCCTATTTATATGATGACATGTAATTTTGACAGAGCCATCCGTGTCGTCGCTGCTTATTGATATGACGTCGTCACATTTCTCAGGAATTTCGTCGCACGGTCCTACTTCAGGTTCGCTGGGGGCCAAGACTTTGGGATCTATTTCCGGTGGTATGACGTTTCCCTGTTTGGTAGGGCTTAGTGTTCTAGCCCGATTTGCAGTTCCAGTTTCTGCTATTTGGGAGCAAAAGCGGTTATCAGAGTCCGGAGCAGAACCTGAACGAGGGATTTCCCGCCTCAGCACGTGCATGATTTCTGACGCTGGGCTGTCAGGAATTTGATGCGATGAATAGTCGGGCTCATCCCCTGTTGCCTCTGCAAACGGGGTTTCCGCGCGCTCTTGATGGCATTGCCAAACAGCCTTGCCATGTGGCACAAGTGAAAAATCACTGGTTTGGGCATCAAACGGCCTGAGGTCTTGAGCAGCCACCCACCCACCAGCTGTCTTGTGCGGATACTTCCAACTTGTAAAGTGCATTACGGGAAACTCTCGTTTCTCAACCAGCTGTCCGCCATTTTCGTAACCCTTTTGCCATGACCACTCTTTGGTATGCTTATTATAGATGTGGCATGGCGGCAAGTTATCTGTTAGCCCCAGGCTCTCAGCTGTGTCTGGTACGCCCATGTCGTCGAGATGTGCGAGCGGGAGGAGAAGAACCGGATACCATTCCTCTGTCATTCTCGAATAGGCAAGATAAATGTCCCCAGGTATAGGTTCTGTGATTGCCTCGACATCGGTAGCTTGTTGTCTCTTGCAGTCAGTCGATGCAGCTGTTACAAAAGGACTTCGAGCTTTTTGCATCTGCGGAAACAGTGCCTCGTCGGATAAAGCTGGGTCACCATCAATCTGATTCTCATTGACGATGATATCTCGGGCTAAACTATTTTGATCGTCCCAAAACGTATCTAAAGTCGCCATAATATTATTTTGCTCGGCCAGATTCTCGGTGCAGTTGAGTACTTCGATGCCAAAATGCTTGACAACCTCTTCCGGTTCCTCAGAGATGACATCGTGGCATTCATCGCTCAGGTGCCTCGCGGCGCTCGCAATAGGGTTATTTGTAAAGTTGACGTCATGCTCGTCGCATCGAAGGATATACCATGGACCCTTCTGAGCCGGAAACTGAATAATTTCGTACTTGGTTGGAGCGTTCCCGTCCTGGAAGACGGCTTCAAAGCTGATGGACCTTTTTGCGTTTTGAGGTGTCTGTCTCCCGTCTGGCGGGCGTTGTTTGCTTCCCCTGTCATAATCTAGGTCAGGATACGATTCCTGTGCACATTACACGCGTCAGCAAAAAGATGCAGCGCCTATGGGACCTGTGATACTGACATCGTTGACATATATAACAGACTTCACTGTGCTATCGTCACTATAATTGGCAACATCATCACTGTCGCAAGACCCCAGCTGCGTATCGTTGGGCGCCGACGTTGCGATTTGCGAGCCGAGATTGCCTGGGTTTATGGCTCGGTTATCTGCAATTTTTCGCGTCAACTGCCTCTGAAATGACTTGGATCTCTTTCTGAACCTGCTTATGGGCGGACGAATTCTCATTTTGGGTGGAAAAAATTGGCTGCACGTGGGTGATCGTTCATGAAATAGAATACGTGAGTTCCCATTGAGATGCGTGTGAGGGGTTGGATGACGGAGGAAAATCAGCGATGCTGTTGGTTCGGTCACTGTCTCTTTATTAATAATCTTTACTTGCCTATGACCCGACAGACTGGATCACGGCCTCATTCGCTCGCGAGGTGAACCGGAGATTGTTTCCCCACCATGGTTAGGACGTTGACTGGGACCCCTGTTTATCACTGTAGGGTAAGGCCAGGCCATCCACATCGCAGTGAGTTCGATGGAATGGCGATCATGGGCAGTATGAATGCCTGCACTATTTTCATGGCATGAGGGTAAAGGAAATACTATAAAAAAACAAGAGTAACACCCTTGACTACATGACTCCTTGTTCCCCTGTTTGGCCTAGGACATACGTCTACAACCTCTTAGTCCAATTAAATGCAGGATGCAATCTTTCATGTCTGCATGGAAACGAAACCACCCAGAGAAAAGTATAATTGTGTTTATTCATCATCATCGCTATCAATATCATCACCGCTACCATCACCTGCCCCATCATCTCCATCATCATCAAGCTCATCCCCACTGCCCTCGTCACCACTTCCCTCCTCAAACGCCCCCGGCCTAGCTGCGACAGCATTTGCCGAGGCCGGAACAGGATCTAGCGCCGTCGCAGCGATTGCATCAAAACCTGCGGTGCTGGCGTCCCCAAGTCTAGCAGTGAATGGCCCAAACCCACGTTCATGGAACCCCAGCCTCGCACCTGGGTCTGCGGGATCGCCCAACGGCGGCCGCTCAGAAAGAGCCCAGCCCATAACGACGTCACCTGATGTGGCCTCTGGACCTAGACCAAAGTTGGCGTCAAGGCAATTCTCACAGAGAAAGGTGTATGTGAGGGATGTTGCATTCACCGAGACACCATCGGCGATGGGCCGGACTTGAAAGTCGCCCACCACCTCTGGTGGGTTGTCTTCATCAGTAGCCTGGCGGAATGATGCCATGGCACCTCCATTGCCATTTGGCCAGACGGCAAGAATGAAATTTCCCTCCATGTCTCCTGTGAGCCCAAACGCGCCCCAACCTTCCCCGTTAACGAGAGGGAAGGAAAGTTGACCAATGAATGAACCCGCGGGCGCAGTTTGCACTTCAGGAAGAGCAAAAGCAAAAGCGAACGAGGTGCGAGCGCCAAAGAAACGTTGCATAGGAAGACCGGTTGCTTGGTCAACAAATGGCTCGGAAAATTGTGAGGGGGAGGAAGTTGGCTCATCATCGTCTTGAGCAATGATGATTGCAGGAAGGAATATGGCAGTGAGTGCGATACCGTAGGGATTTACGTGGGGTCGGCGGCGCATGCACCATCGTTTGTGGGTATTGAGAGACGAGGCCATGGCAGTGGTATTGGAATATAAAGAAAAGATCTCTTCTTGATGTGAAAATAGAACTGGCTTATCGACATTCCACCCTCAGATATGGACATGCTGCGCCTGGATTAAATACAAAACTTTCTCTTGCATGCGGGACGGACTCCATCTTGGTAGCCAAGACCTCTTGAATAAACTGGCTGCCATGTTGGGCGCCAAGATTCATTCCATCGCGAGAAAAGAAGGCCCAAACCTGGACTAAACAACAATTAGATAGGCGATGTCTCAATGAATCCCACTAAATATCCTCAAGACAAAATTAATAGGATAGGGTGAGTGATGTCTTCCTTGGCGTCTCAAATTCCACCACCCACTGTAAAGGATAAGACGGCTAAAAGCTCGATTCATGATGGCCTCAAGCGATTAAGATTTTCTAAAAATAAAAATTGAGCCCCCAAGAAATTAGAAACTAATCAGAATGAGGTGATTTGTTGAGAGGAATTTGACATCTGAAGAAGAAACCGACCTGCGACAACTCCAGTATGGGAATGCGTGATACCTCGCCGAGTCAGATTTAGCTTGGAAATCCCCCGCTTCGATTTTATGTGTTTCAAAGCCCCCATTTAGAAATGCGACTGATTGAAACAGGACCTGATGCCTAGCCTATCGACCTTGGCGCGAGAGACAGGGATCGGTTTCAGCGTATTACAATGTTATATTTAGATACACGACAGGTTTGGTATTAAGTTCTTCGTTGACTGATGACTTTTCAGTAGCCTTGAAATGTGTTGTTTAATTTTCTCCTTTCTTCTCTGGTCGCCCTACCGCTGTGCGACCTCTCTTTTTGCTCATTTCGGCCATAGCTTGTAGCCTATTCTCGCTCACATAGGACGCCATATGTTTTTACTTTTCTGAAGCCGTTTTTTATTAAAAGAATAATATACTTGGAGCTTGCGCCCGGTCCTCTTCTTTTTCCTGGTATCGTTCTTTCAGAACCATCAACTATCGGCATCTGATTTCACCTCCCAATGCTTATGAACCTTGATGAATGTCGACTTGTGTAGTTTGTCATCGGTTTCATACCCCTGCTGTGAAGTAATGTGTATTTCCTGGCTCGCTTGCATGGGTCGTAGTTGAACTTCGGATGCATCGTCGTTAAGTTCCTCGAATGGGCGGCTGCCATTGCTTGGCATGCCCTTGCGGGATCTGCTCTCACCCTCCGAGTTGTATGTGTTCTTCTGATTGCGAAATGTCCCGCCAAAGTAGGGTCGAAGAAATGGAACACAAGATAGTGCAAGGGCCACTGAGGGTTCGATTCCGGAGAACATTGTTGCTATGAGGCCGCTGTGTGTCATGTCGGTGAACTCGAGATCGGGCAATGTAGCCTGTCGGTATATGGTGATGGCGCATGTCCTGTTTATTTAACGGTTAGTTAATGCACTGGCCAGAAGAGACATTAGGCTGTGGACTTACGCAAATCCAACGCTAAACATGCCGAATACCACAATCTTCTTGCGCAATGGCATCTGCAGTTTGTACAGAACAGGGAAGGGAATCGCTAGAATAGTAACTTCGGCAAGAATGTTGATAACTCCCAGGGCCATGTAGTACATGGGCTGGTCACCACATTTGCCACCCGGGATGGTCTGGTCCCAATTCATGGCGAAGGGCCGGCATATCAACAGCCCTCCTAGAATTCCACCAATATTCCACGCAATGACGAAGGCTCCCAGGATACGGCAGGCGAGTATCATACGTCGTACCGGGAACAGTGACACATACATGAGTAGGATTGAAATCTTCGTAAAGCACGTGGTGGCGTTCCATAACAAGGCGAATACCATGATGCACTGCGATGCTGTTAGATTACATGGATCAAACACAGAACACCTATAATTAGGTGGCCAACAACTCACCTTGAAGAAAATTGTGAGGGAATCCGGACCAAACCTCATAGCCACATCCTGCACATGGAAACTAAACCCACCCCTCAGCACCATGATGAACATATCCGAATGTAGTGCGGTGTTGAATATCTGTTGTCGATAAAGTTAATAATTTCAAGGGAATCCGCATGCCAATCAATCGTAGTTTGGCCAACGTACCAATGCCATGATGATGCAGATATCGCTGCCATCAAACGGCTTTGACATCTTGAACCTGGCAAACAGGCGCAAGCACACAAACAGGAGCGGGATGAAGATGCAAAAACCCGAGACCACCAGAGCAGAGACCTGCTTGGAGTTCTCGATGGGGATCGGTGACTCGAACGTGGTCGACGACATCTTTGCGGTTGAGCTCAGGTGCCGCAAACGTGTGTATCCAAGAGCACGAGCACATCAACCGCCGCGTGTGGAGAAATCATTGTACTTATGGAGTGCATGCGCGTTCTGCAACACGGAGGCAGTCAACCCGGATGTTTGGGCCAAGATGCCGTTGAAGTGGAGCGCAGGGATGAGGCCTTTGATCCATTTTTTCCCTGGTGATGCTATGGAGAAGCATCGAACCACATGCTAACGGCCAACCTCATTCTGGGCATTATTGGGAACCAGCTCCGTCCTGGGCCCCACAAGCCCGCAGGTACCAGTTTCTGTTAGCTGTAAATAGTGAGGATTTTCGAGTCAACTCACGTGAGTAAGCAGTAGCATCACTGGATGCTGTTGCAGCCCTGCCCAGCGCAGTAACTCCACCAGTCATGAAATGATCCTTACCTCAATTGGTTTCAGCCTGGCAATAATGGCCTCCAAGATTGCTGCGGTTTAATTGTTCTATTTCCCTTGCTCGTAGCCCAGGTGCATCGCATTATCCCACAACGACGGAATGGAACCCCGGTGGCGATGCAGATCAAGGAGTGAACACAGACGGGGAAGAGATGAAAGCCATTAGGGTTGGCGGCGGCCCATTCCACCATCCTGGGAGGGATTTTGACGCGATCTAGGAGTTGATCCTCCGGATTGCGAACCCGCGAGCGATGAAACAAGGTTTTTGGGCCGGAGCGAAATTAGAGAAGATCACTTCTAAATCAATAAATAAATGGTCGCTGCGGGCCTGGGAACCAGAGGACAGAGCTGACGGCAGCACCAGCAAAGGCGGAGTCGGGCTTGTTCCCTGTTTGTTCCGGTGAGTGAACAAAGGACCCAGGGCCAGGTTACCAGCTTCATGGATCAGCTCTGTGAAAAGGCCCACAAGGCAGGAAATAGGAGAATTTTCGGCTGTCTGATGTTTAAATGGTCGCCATTGATAAAAAATGGAGAGAGGAAAATGAGCAGGGAAAAAAGAAGAAAAAGAAAAAAAGAAAGAAACATCAGCCCACCATTTTCCCGATACTGGGGAGCTGTCAAAACTGTTGCATGACACTTCCACAAAACTTCTATGTCCTTGGTAAGATGCAATCGCAATCTCAACACTTGCCGTCTTCTTTCCCCACCGATTGCAGGCTTGCATTGCAAAATCTACATCCGGACCAGGTTGCGGTGCCGGCTCAACCACCTCATAAAGTGAATACGATGCGAACCAACAGGGTGGAGACGTCAGTTCCCTCCCTCATACCAAGACGACGGGGAGCGGCGATGAGACTGGGCCCAGTGACCCGGAAATCCCCCGACGACCACCACCGTTCGGCTCGCGGGAATTGCACGGCCTGTCAGGGGTGAACGCGTCGAGCTGGCCGTTGATCCTTTCAGCCCTGCTGCTCCATTCCCATTGGCCCCAGCGCCAGAGGCTGACGCAGGGGGCTAGACTAGGGGTCCACACGATCCAGGATGCCCCAGCTCAGAGGCACGGACGGTTTGCCCTGGGAGGCATAGCCAAATGCCACCCTGCTCTTGGCCGCATTCTTGCATGCGGACGGAGGGGGATGATGTGAGGAATAGGCATTTTTGAACATTGAAAAAATCCTGGGTTCAAATAGCAGTCATCAAGTCAATTGGAAGGGTACACACCAACCACATTACAGCAAAGCAAATGAGTAGAGCACTGATATCCATGAAGTAAGAGTTTGCCATTGTCTCAATAGACAATTTGACCTCAATACTGCACAATGACTTCGTCTATTTAGACGGATTGCGTATGTACAAAATTGTGACCCACTCCCACCGCGCAATATATGGGTTCCCGAGTTTTCGGTCAGTCTTGGATCAATCTGGAAACCCATGCATTAGCGCTGACGAACCCCATCAGAACTCTGTGCCTGGTGACAGCTTGCGAATAGGAAACGAAGAATTATTCCGCGCTGGACAGAGCAAAAGCGGGATTCTGAACAGGGCCGCCGCAGAGACCCGGCATCTACCCTGCCTTGGATTCCTAGAACGGGAATGTTTCACGCTCTGCTACCCACACAATGGTAGCGCCGGTCCGAAAACAGTCGGTTGGCCTGCTGTGAGATCCTTCTACCTCCGCAGATGTGAGGCATCTACGCGTTCGCTCGAGCAATTACGGGGATAATTGTTGATGATCTATCGCAAGGAGCATCAGCACAGGTGGAGAAGGACGTGTTTGTCGATGATGGGTAGGGGTGAGGAGGATCGCATATGCCTCACAATACTGCCCGGCCAGCACTAGCCAAGAATGCCGCTCTCTCATGACAGAACAGGAAATTGTGCTTATCTTGCGAATGGCATATGACGGGGAAAGATTCGACAAGCGTGATTGCGACATCTCTGGCATCGCACCTGGCGGCTTTTGAAATTTATCAGCAAAGGTATTCCCGAAAATGACACTGCTGGCCTTTTCTCAGGGGTTGACAAGGATGGACAATACTAACCTTTATCGGATGACATCCTTTTCGGTCGTCTGTATAGTTTCGTCAATAGCAATTATGGATTAGTCCATCCCATTGTACAACGGTATGGCGCCGCGATATCACCGGTTTCGTGTTGGGAATGCACAATTATTCTGCACAGATCCAAAGGCAAATACAGGTGAACGTGATGACCGCTTTGTGTATGAAAATTTATTGAAAAAAATGGTAGATTGCGGTCAGCATTCTATAGGCTCTCAAAGGTTCATACTCTAGACATGCCGATGGCTCTCCGTTCGCACGAATCACAAGGTGCAAGGTCCTTCCAATCCAAGCGTAGCTCGAAATCAGGTCATCGTTCGCCCCACTAGATTGGTGAAATCACCAATGGAATTTAGCAGACATTGCTGCCCCTGATACCGCAAATGCTGTTGCAGTTGATGGATGGATCGTAAGGGCCTCGGCAATCGCAAGCGTCAGTGTTGACAACTTTACAGCAGCAGTCCTGTGTGAATAGATGTTAGCCATAATTGGCAATATGACATTGGCTCAACTTTAATTTCATACCTTGGCAACAGCACCAGTGGCGAAGGCCATAGTGGCAACGATCAGAGTAAAAATCCTCATTTTCGGTCAAGAATAGAGCTTGTGAAAGGGAGTACAATTTTTTGTATTGGAGAGAAGTGATTTTCTTTCCCATGTACTATGAACGGCTCGGCTCACCTTGCAGCTCTTTATATATTTGTTAGACCTTACATATTTATATCTGTAACTTGCGTTTTGTCTACGCACAGTCCATGTTTCGAAAGGGCGCGATGAGAGCATGGATACCAGACAATTTACGACCTTTGCACCGAGGTTCTGAGTGTACAGGGCGTCGGTGGTGATCAGACTCTGTCACATTCAATTTAGGGTGTCTCGTTTAAGCACAGGAGTGGGCCGCTCCAAGCGTTGACAGTTGCGACTGTGATCTACGGCATGGGGCCAAGAAACAAGTACATTATGTCACTTTTAAGCTTTTAAGCATTGGCCGTTTCGACTTAGTTTGATTTCTGAGAGCGCCTGGGCGCCTGGAGTGAACCCTGGGGATTAATCACATTGTCCAGTCGGTGGAGATCTGTGATGAATTGTCATGGATATATTGGCCCGCTCACACGGCAGAACTGCTGGAGAACAAAGCAAGATGTAGATGCCACTAAGATGGCGAAAATATTAACGAGCTATGGTTGAACTAACCAGATGAGAAAAACATAGCCCTCTCTGAACGAAGCGGCGGACAGAACCTGTCCGAGCGAATTAGCCGAGGCGGAATGCTCTGCCAGCTTACAGCTTTAGCCAGCTTTGATTCAATGTCATGTTCAAGGGCATTGAACAGGAAAAGTTATCTGACGTGACTCAACCCCGCAATTGAGCCAAGTCTGCATTCCATTGTGTTCTTTGAATGCCGCTTTTTTGTTCTGCACTACAATGAATGATACTTCTTTGTTGGAGATCCCTGGATGGATGATTAAATAGTGACTACGAACCCTCTTCGGCAGAAGCCGTTCAAGTCGCTCACTCCAACCCATATGCTGAACCCTCGACTTCACCATGGATTCCAGCCAGGAAATCAAGACTCGCACCCAAGCATGCCGAATACTACTCACAAAAATGTGTAGCTTTACCATCACTATCCTTTAAAGAGCTTGACTGGTTTGAGATACGCCAAGGAGAGCTTAACCTGTGGGCGTGCGGACTCAAGGTTACAACAGTCGGCAGATCTTCTCTTGATTACCAACTCCGTGACAACTTGGAGGAGCGTGACAGGATATGTAATCTTCTCGAAGGACTTTTTGAGGCCCTGGAGTATGCCTTTAGAGTTTTTAAGTGGCATCAAATGTTAACTCGGACATTATATCTCTGACCCGTTGTAGTAGTAGCTAGGCCTCCGGATCCTGAGTCAATACCCAAGACCGACTGCCCAAATACAAACGAGAATGACAAGTGGTCTGAGTTGGCCGATTTCGCTTCTAAAGTAAAAGATGACTAATTAGGATCCAGCAATGAATCCGACAACGAATTGTCTGAACGCAAAGTCTACATCAAAGCCACCATGCGGAATTCGGCCAGAATATCGACGGAAATCAAACAGTCTGTCCGCAAACGTGATCAAAGGGCCGACTCTTTACTGAAACCTGAGGAGTATGACGAGTTTCGCACACACCTACAGGCAATTGTTGCCATGGAAAGTATGCCACGAGACTCGAAAGATCGGATCGACTCCTCGGTTTTGCTATCTCGAATGACAGACTCTTCTTTCTTAACCAATGTCCAGCGTCGATTCATCGAATTGAACATTATCCGACGAAATAGAATCATCCACGCCACAAGAGAGTCCAGAAAAGAAATGGAAAAGCCAGTCGTTCCTGCTGCTTCGACACGTCCAGCACTACAATATGGTGTGGTAATTCCTATGCGGCCTCACTTGAAGTCAACAGGTGCTCCACAAGTTGCTGTTCAAAGGCCTCCTAGCACTTTGGCTCCTTCAATCGAGGCTCCTTCCATGAAGACTACTTCTACGACAGAAAGTGGCTCAAAATTCAATTTTAAAATCCAAGACGCTCCAAAATCGGCGCCCACGGGCGTGACACAGATCACTGAGATTGGGGCGACTCAAGACTACCCTAGTTGTCCAGCCCGAATCTTTGATGACTTGATAAGGTGTTCGTATTGTCCAGACCTTTTGACAGTAGACTATTCAAAGAACAAGTCAAGATGGAGGTAAGAAACACTTGTCCATTGTTGTGCTGAACTGACTGACGTGAGCTAGAGGACATGTTGCCGAAGATATTCTGCCTTATATGTGCATCTTTGAGGAGTGCGAAACCCCCATGAAGATGTATGTTACATCGAAAGAACTGAATAAACATATAAGCGACAGCCATACCGTGCCGTATTGGGTATGCTACGACTGTTTCCCAGAATCGACACAGGATGAAGACTATATATTTCCCACAGTCCAGAAATGGGAACTGCATATAAGAAAGTGCCACGGCCAAGCGCTAGCCAAGAATCAAATTTCACTTCCCTCGCTAGCTATACTTAATCGAACAATGATGATTCCCCCTGTATCCTGCCCGCTATGCGGATATAGGTCAGAGCGACCAAAGTCAAAATTAGATGAGCATATAAACAGGCATATCCATGGCTTTGCTTTGAGGTGCTTGCCTTGGGGTACTAATGACAACCCAAGGAACTCGGAAGACTCCAAATGCGTCACCCTTTCGAGTGTAAGTCAATATGTGCGTGAGTTGAACGAACTGATCAGTACACCCGATGAACAAATGCAACAAGAGAACCCCATTCAGTATTGCTTAGATTGGATTCAATATTAAAGAAGTGCAATATACTCAACAAACGAATTGTCCTAGAGGCACAGTCTATACAGAGGAGATGTCTTCATTTTTTTTTTGGGCAAGACGTCGGCGGGTTTGGACCACATTGAGCGTGTTTTACAACTAAAGGACAAACCATTGAGCCTGCCATCGATTTTCCCATCCTCAAAACAAAGTGCGGATGGGAAGCTACCTGGCTATGACTCAGGTTTTATATTGGAAACACTGACACCAGTTATGGTGCTTTGGAAGATATTGGTCTCACACCTGTCCAAACTCACCCACATTATTGAGCAAGCTACTCTTCTTCAAGAAATCTATGAACAGAGTGAGGCATGGAATGAAGACGAACATGACGCGCGATTGCAGCAAGATGAAGCCATCGAACTCGGGATTTGTGACCAGATTCAGATTCTGAATAGCATACTTTCGGAAACTTACCAGAAACCACAACCAGGTAAATAGGACTGCGTGTGATATGACAAAAGTGTCCATGACTAATGAACTTTCTATAGTATTTGAAGCGAAAGTAGGCTCGGAAGCCTTGGCCGTGTTGAATATGAAAACGTGGCTGTCTGGATTGGAAATCAACAAGAAGAGAAGTCGCAGCGATCGCGAAGACGGCGTCAATCTAAGTGAGAGGTACGCTGAAGTCCAGACCGACACCATTGTCACGGACCTCAACCCCGCTGCGAAAAAGTGCAGTCGGTTGCGATACAATAGTCCTGCACCTTCAGATTTGCACAAAGAGATGCGTAGTGACAAAGAAGGAAGAACCAGGCTAGAACAAGAAATGGCCCCGTGACCACGCGCACATGGCTTCAACGGTCCGGTGCCTTAAGATCCGGGGCTCTTGGCTCGGGAAAAAGGTCGACATTGACGAGGAGCAAGCCTGATACGATGCTTAAAGAAGCATGTGATGCCAGCACGCCAGGCGAGGGATGACTCGAGTAGCAAACGGCATAGGGCGAGGCACAAATACGGGCTACGCCGCTAAGAACAAGGAATGGTAATATTACAAAGGGGGGATGGTTTGCATGCTTTTTCAATTGAACAGTGTACTTTGCATTTTATCTCCAACTACAACGTTCCTTCAAAATACGTCCTAGCTACATACGATTATGGAGTGGTACCCATACGCCGAGAGGCCATATTACAAAAGTCAATCGTTTATGTTTAAAATAGATAAATTACGCTCACTAGCTAAACCACATGCTCGGTTGCACATGTAGCAAAGAAAACTCTGCATATCACACTCTCCAAGTATTATTCCACAAATGTCTTTTAAAAAGTATATCCAATCCATTCTTTAAGAAATGTAACCATGATTCCTAGTCAAGTTACTTTCGACGCTTTAGCCTCCTGCTTCTGCTTCAGCGGCTGCTTCCTTCCCTCGCGCCAATGCGTCCTGAGCCTTTTTCGCCGCCGCTTGTGCTAACTGCAATGCTTGTGCGGCATTTGATTCTCCTCCTTCTGCTTGGCTCAGTGCAGTTTGTGCGTTGCTTGCAGCTCCCTGTGCAGAAGCCACAATGGACTGGGCTTCTTCAACAGACTTCGCCTCCGCCGCCGCTTTCACCTGCGAGGCCGTGTAATCGGCTATTCCCTGGGCTCCACCTAGAGCTCCCTGTGCCTGCGCTAACGCACCTTGTCCCATCCCTATAGCCCCATATAACTCCCCTACCGCAGTCTTCGCATCCTCCGATGCCTGCGCTGCTCGTCCAGCCGCGTTTCCGGTTGGGAGATTTAAGGCTACCTGGCCTGCCTCTGCAGCAGCAGCCTCTGCCGCCGCCTTTGGTGCCTCGAATTGAGGTTGGTAGGCAAGTGTCGCAGCGATTGCCGCCTTGACCTTGACGAGGATATCAGCCGCCGTATCAGCCGCTGCTTGGGCCGCTGCTACCGCCGCCGCAAGTGCGGGATCTACCGGGGACTCGGTGGCAGTGGCGGTCGTGGTGATGGTTGTGGGAGATGTGCGTGGGGTACTGTCCGGAGTTGTCGAAGGCGTAGAGGCGATGTCGGTCGCCGAGGTAGTATCGGGAGTCGAGGCAGCATCAGGGGTCGAAGCAACATCAGTGGCCGACGGAGAATTGGTGGTTATCGGGGAGACGATGTACGTAAAACTTGGAGTCGCCGACAGACTGCTGCTTTGGACGTTGCTATATTTTGGGTGGCATAGGCCAAGAGCGTTGACCGTCAGGCCGCTTGATGCCAATACTGCCAGACCGGCATATCTCATATAGCGCATCTTTCTGGGCAGTGTGCTGCAGAGGTGAGAATGCCAGCTATATCTGCCACGAGTCGTCCACGCTGGCTGAGAGGCAATCTGGTCCAGGAGTTTGGGACGACGACCATCCAGATGTTTTTATCCCAAGGGATGCATGTTATGACTAAGCGAGTTAGTGGACGCCATGTCTAAGATTTCAGGTTCACTAGCAACGTGTAAAATTGGGAGGTTCCTCAATCTGAGTCTGGCTGGATTGTGGATATTGGGATTTCCAGAATGCACCCAATGTCGCGACGCAAATTCATGGAACTTGCCGGTTTTTTTGCTTTTAAAATGACCAGGTTGTGAATTGAGTACTGGAGCGAAGCTTCTTTTGGTTAACCCAGAAGCTTGTTTGGACGGTGCCTGGCGCTATCCCGAACCTAGATGATACCCCTGCCCCTTTCCTGGTGCAGTGCCCCTGAGTGGGATCGAATGGAGATGGACAGCAACTCAGTGTCTTATGAATTGGAATCCCCCCGTAGGGACGACACTAAGAGAAGACTCGCCGCCCTTGACAAGGGAATGGTGTTTCTGCGGGATCCGCCATTGGGGACAGATGCTTCCCGCCATGTCTCAAATCGGCAGCCAGCGGCATTCAATTTTGGCTTGACGGTGCGGGGCGCCTCCATATTAAGTTTAGGCTTATAGTATTGGGCTAAGCAGCACCGCTTTTACGCTAGCAGACAGGGAGTGACAGCAATAGCAGCATCAACAGTGGTATCGATGGTGATTTTATTGATGACCCGCAATACTATCTGACTGACAACTCTCATCAAATGCCCAGAATCTATCTGAATTATCGACTGCTCGGTGAGTTGTGCATTTGTCGTACGCTCTACTCGGCCAAATTGTTTCAAACTCAGCAAATGAACCCTATTTTGCATGACGCCATCCCAAAATAATTGTTAATGCATTATTGAAGGTGCGAAGTTGCAGGCAGACCAAGTGCTGCCGGAGTAACTTTTTCAGCTTGTCAAATTGCGTTGCTACTGAAGTCGTTCATCAGCGGGAGCAAAATGTATGTTTTATTTTATTCACCATCGCATTTTTCTAAGATATTCAATGTATGTGGTGTATTCTTTTTTCCGTTTTGGTCAGTCGCTTTGCGTTGATGTTCATCGCTGCCAATATATGCGTGGAAAAGTAACAAATAATGCTCATGGGTGCCTCGACGTTTGACAATTCCAAATTAAAACTCAAGTTGGGCATTTCTGCTATTCACTCTCCTCAACCCCATCTTTGGAATGCTAGATTGATTCGACATATATGATGCCGATGAGACACTCTCTTGCCCAGATGTGACAAAGAACAGCTTTGCAAGGCGAATGACCTCAACATTCACCATGCACATCGTATTGCCTGTGAACGTGACATGTGGGCGCCTGCAAAAGTCCCCTAATAAATCGTGTAATATGTCTTAGATGCCATCGGCGTGCAAGCTTATCATTTCCCCTTGTGGTCGGCTTTTCTGTTCATTGATATCATAGTTCAACGGCACAAAGTCATCATTCCTGGCGTTCTATTTGGTCCGTGCCCAAGCCCCAGAGTTCTTTGAGTACGAGCTATAAATGTTATGAGCCCTCCGAAATAACTACCCCTTTGTATTCGACTACAATCCATCCACTATTTACTAGCCAATACAAAGAAAGTGCCAACCCAGCTTTCTACTCTACACATTCACGAATATGAAAGGAATTCTGCTTGTTTTCGCCGCGATGCTTGGGCTGGCCATGGCCAATCCTGAGGGTCAGCTCAGAGGCGGAGAGTGTTTCCCGCTTGATCACAAGTGCAAAGAAGACAGCAATTGTTGCTCCAAGAATTGTGACAAGGAGAAAGCTAAGGTAATGGCATACTATTAAAGCATTTTCCAATAACAAAAACTGATTGTGTATTGTCACCCTAGTGTGTTGATTTTTAACGGAGACTAACGAAAGGGAGTTGTGGAATGGTGGTGGTCGGACAGTGGAGTAAAGTTCTTTCCTGGAGTCTGCATTCAGCAAATAGTTATGAACTACAGTCAATTCATTTATGGCGTGAATCAAGGACAGTTTGTAGCGAATATGAGAAGTCAAATTTCCGCCTTCGATAGCTTGCTTAGCCAAGGCTCGGGTTAGGGTTAGGGTTACAAGTATGGTTGCATAGGTGCTATTTCAACCCATCATGATTTGCGACCGTCAAAATATTCAGGGCTGTTCTAATTAGACTCGATGTGTGGTGCTTCAAGTTGGTAGCTACAAGTAATCATGTACAAACGAAGATGCAATCGCAACTCAGCTGAAACTCACGAATCTGCAAAGCATCGGGAAGCACGAGCCATATTCAACCATTTATGGATACTCCCCTCATCTGCCGCCCTCATGCCGTACCAAGTTCTGTCAGGAATGCAATGTCTCAAGCTTCATCGCTCCATAAAAGCACCCCTAGACATCCCTGCATAAATTCCAAAATCCTTCGGAAGCAAATTCCACCTACCATCTGTAGTAGGGAAAATGGTTCGTGGGGGTCCTTGAGCAGATGGCAATTAATATTGTACAATTATCTAGACGCAGATTTGACTAATTATTATCATATATAAGTAAGCGAAAATAAAGAAAATATGATACATTGGATGATTTTTTTATTCAGGATATGTCGAGAATCCACCCTGGGAATCAGTACATATGTAGCCGCCCAAGGTGTCAATTTGTAATGGTTGATCCCACTTCGCTGATGATCAAGTCAATCAGGCGCTATGGCATAGATGCTTTGTTACAATAGAATGAGATATCCATTTTTAGAAAACAGTAAACTTTGATAGAGTGTTGCCATGGACCAAATACAGTCCGTGAGTACGGTAGGGCTGTCACGTTATATTACTGTCTCACCCCAAACACAGCACTGACCAAGTGCTCTCACACCGGCGTCGTCTACCAATCATCAGTGCGGGCATAACACAGCCCAATCATCTCCCGGAAATTTATATATTTCCCCTCATCCTTCAAACTTTCTTCTCCCTTTTCTTCTCGGTTTGGACCTTTTCATTTTCCGTCATGCGTAGTAGGGTTTGTGCCCCTCGAGTCTAGCGAAATGTATCGATTTCTTTTCTTATCCGTATTTCTCATATTCCACTTTGTAGATGCTGCCAAGGTCACTGCTGATGGGATTCACTACATTGGCGCCTCCAACAAAACCTCAGGGTATGATATGCTTGAGTCGCGGTTCCTATACTAGATGGCCTTGAACTTACCAGAACAGTATCAATACCTTTTACGGCATTAGATATGCCCAAGCACCAACAAGAAATTTGAGATGGCGGCCTCCTGTGCGTGTGAATCACACAGACTCACCTGTGACTATCAATGCAACCGAGTCAGGGCCGGCATGCCCTCAAAACGTAGCAGCCTGGGAAGATGCGGGCGAAATCACCATCTCACAAAGCGAAGATTGCTTGCTGCTAAACATCCAGACACCAATGTCGCCCAACTCCGAAAGATTGCCAGTCTTGGTCGGGATGCACGGCGGAGGTGAGTTTGATGGACGGAAACTGCAATTAACATGGTTTGAAGGCAGAGACTGAGCTGTAATAGGTTATATAGCCGGTAGTACGCTAAATGCCGCAGGCGATAGTCTGGTCCACCAGGCGAATGGGTCCATGATATTCGTCTCCATCCAATATCGTCTTGGGCCTTTGGGCTTTCTCGCTGGGGACGATGTGAAAGCAGACGGTACATGGAATGCCGGCCTCCTCGACCAGCGCCTCGCATTTGAATGGATCCGCGATAACATTCACTATTTCGGAGGCGATCCCTCCAAGATCACCATCGCTGGAGGCAGCGCGGGGGGCTCGTCTGTGACGTTGCAGATGGTGATGAATGGCGGGTCTGACAATGCGCCGTTTCAAGCTGCAATTGCAGGTAAGACGGCCTCACAAACAAAATATTTGAACCTTCTAATCCCAACCCCGGAACAGAATACGCTTGGTGGACACCATTGTATGACGATGCGTGGCTCAACAAACAATACAGAGGGTTTCTACATGCCACAAACTGTACAAGACTGGCCTGTCTGAGAAAATTGCCCCTCTCGATAATTCAAAAAGCAAGTCGACAATCTTTGCTGAAAGCTTACGAGTCAAAGCAATACGCCTATGGAACCTATTATTGGGGCCCATCGATAGATGGAACAATTATTCAGAGACATCCTTGGAAGGAGTTTCGTGATGGTCGCTTCACCAAAGTTCCCATGCTAGTGGACAGGAATTTCTTTGAAGGATTCATCTTCTCTAATTTCACACTTAGTTCCGAGGATGGTGCGCTTTCCGATCTTGCAACACTATGGCAGGATAAAAAAGGTTACTATGAAAAAATCGCCTGGAGTTTGTATCCCGAATCGTCATACAATACATCATTCTTAGACGAGCTGCCTGCAGAGAAAGCTTTCCAAGCTACAGGCTTCATCAAAGAAGGTCTTACAAACACATTTATTAGACGAGCTGCCCTTTTTGGGGACGCTCTTGTCAATTGCCCCAGCAGGTACATAGCTGAGGGAGTGACGAAAGCCGGCATGCGAGTTTACAAATTGGTATTCAACTCGGGTTACCAATTCCACAGTGCGACGTACAACTTTTTATTCAGCAACGTTATTAACGGTAAGCCAACCTGTCAGGTCTAGCTTGATTAGAAGTTTTTTTAATGTCTTGACCACAGTCGACGGCACACGACAGCTCAAAACTGCATCGATCCCTGGAAATGCTACGCTGGCAACATTAATACGCAGCTATTTTATCTCATTCACATTACATCATGACCCAAATGCGGAAGTGCACATTCAGGAACATATGCCAATCTGGCCGCAGTATCGCTCCGAAGCGCCCCAGGTCATATACTTGGCGAATGAGGGCGTTAAGGTTACTCGGGACCCAGATGATTCTGAACAATGTCAATTTTTACAAATGGGACGAGGAAATAACGCCGGAATCTGGCCGCAGTGGTAAGCTGTATCATTTTTCTGTTTTTATACGACATATAACAGTGCAAACTATTATCAGTACAAGTGTGAATAGGAGTTAATATTCATTTAATCTGGTGAAGAACCCGTGATGCTTGGGAATCAGTGTTGAAGGCAAAGTGGAAGCCTTGTTTTAGTAAAGTTATGGCAGTATAAATAAAATAAAGAAAAAGAGTCTAGAAGATGGCAGGGTCGCAGGGTCCATGAGGCTCTGATCATGGTTATCAATACATCATAAGACCGCTGTGGGAATTGTCCGGGGCTAATACTGTGGGGCCCTAGTAAACACCGGTTGGAGGTCAATCCATCTATCTATGTATGAAGTCCGTCGGCGATTAAGGTTGTGCACTGACCCGATCACAGGATGCCGTAAAACAACCGCAAACTGACCACTCATTAAAGAGAGACAGGATGAATAAGCGTATGGGTCAAATGAAGTCCTGAATTGTCTCATTTAGGTCCAGACTAAAACAAGTTTGTTTTCATGTCAATCGGGTTACATTCTTAACTTTGGCAGATGGATGGCTTCGTTTTTACCGCATTTTGAATGTCATAGAAGATCAGAATTATTTGCTCGGACCTTGTCAAATAAGCTTTGTACAATATAATCAAAGCTGAGTGTCGCCTGACTCCAGATGCAGAAAATTATTACCCTCTCACACATCAGAATCCACTAGCATCTTGGAGACACTTTTATTCATTCTTTCGGGATTTTGGAGGCTTGATAATTAATATGACGTACTGCATCTAATAACTATAAACAAGGGGCTTGTTTTGCGGCTTTGTGAGGTAATGTCAAATGCAACCAGGTTGTATTCAAACTTCAATTATGCCTAGACGTGGTACGTTGACAGATCCATATACCACTTCCAGCAGAGTAAAAGTGCCCATAGAAAGTTAGGTTTGACGAAATGGATGTAAAAATATATCTGATGCTAAGTAACTTGCAGATCTGCAAAGTTCAGCCACGAACATTTACATTTTTAATGGCCCATTGTGCACGATGCTCAATTTCGCCGTCGGGATGTCGGCTGGACCGTGGATCCCGCAATTTCTGAATCAAAAATGAGGCTGAGGTTGGTCTTTGGGTTCAGGGGGAGGCTGTGGAGTGGATCATACTCTCATCTCGGATGAGGTTTAGGCTAAGACCGGTGCAAAGAGATACGAAAACTGGTCGAATTGCCCAATTACTGGTCACCGCTCCATTCAGTGTTGGTAGGCAGCAATCAAAATGTTCGTATAGCGTTACAAAATGCCCCAAACGGAAGGATACTTATGCAAAACATGTTTTTAGTGCGCATTAGTACGATTCTGCCAGATATTGCCGTGCCTTTGAAACCTGACCTAATGCGGGTACCTGCCATTCTGCGGATACCGATGTCAGGTACGGGTTTAACATCATAAAGCTGGCGGTAAGAGTTGGTCTAAAAGTAGCAAATGCAATACACTGTCAATGTCTTATTAGTCCAACTCGACGCTCCGGCCGAAAGCATCGTTATATCTTATCTCTTTGTTGTGTCGATTCTTCCTGATAGACACTTTCATTCCTCTCCTTCGTCTATCCTCTATATTACTTTTCATACCCAAAAGCACTCACATCTCATTATAATATCTGAAGATGAGATTATTTTACCTTAATGGCTCTCCCAGATGCCTTTTACTCATTAGCTTTTCTATCGTCTCATTCATCATTATGCACCAACTAAGTTATCTGGTTGAAGCTAGCCCGACAAGAGAATCACTAGCTGAAGATTTGATTACGACATGCTCTCAAGCCGTTAATGGATCAATCAACCAACCGGATCAGGAAAGCCACGAGAACATTCCAAATACTGTTCATCAAATTTGGAAGACTACAGATCTCAGCGCCTATTCGATAGAGGCATCGCATCAAGCATGGAAAGACAAATTCGAACCTGCGAACTTTACTGTCAAGCTGTGGACCGACACTGACGTATTGCACCTCATCCGATCTACCTACCCGTGGCTCCTGCCAACTTACGAAGGATACTATCAAGATATCGAACGAGCAGATATGGGAAGGCTGGTGGTGGTGCATGCAGAAGGTGGAATATACGCAGACTTGGATGTATATCCAATAAATGTTGAGAGGCTGCAATGCCTACAAAATCTTGGCAAGCAAGCTATTCTGGCTCCCATTGCGGGTACTCTTGGAGTTAGCAACCATTTCTTCATGGCGAAGAAAGGATCTGGCTTTCTCCAATGGGCACTTCAGGAAGCCAAGCGACGCGGGGAACGGTCCAAAGGAATATGTCTGCCCTATTTACAAGTGTTCTGGGCCACAGGCCCTTTGATGGTGACTTTGGCATTTCTCCAGTATGCATGGATGTACAGCGGGGTTGATGATGGCTTAGCGGTCATGGATGAGGCCTATAGAAGGCTGGTGATCAGCCACGCGGCAGGGAGGTCATGGCATGGGTCGGATGGGCGTCTCTTGAATTATATCGCGGATCATTTCAAGGTGGGGCAACTGTTCATTTGTATTTTTCTTATCATTATGACCCTCGGTGTTGTGTATTTCTCAGTTAAGCGAGGGTCAAGAACTACCAGCTGTATGGCTGTCTAATAAGGCTTCCGCTTCATATATTACTGCATTTTCTTCACACATTGCGGCGGTGAACGTAACATCCTTTCTACTCAACCTTTAGGACAAATGTCAAGTCCATCCCCCCAGCCTGATATAATGTGATCAAGGATTAAACGGTCCGCAGCTTTCCTCTAATTTAAAGGTTACTTTATCACAGATCGAGTCGTCTTTGTCAAGCCGGAGAGGGACACCCATGGAGGTCTCACAACCGGTTAACACGCTTGCTCCGGTAGCCGTGTTCCGACAGCTCAGTGTAACAGATTCCCCAAGCCTCTCAGCTGTGCAGTCAAGTGGCTGGTACCCAGGCTTGCCCTCGGGTCCAGCAAAGACGACAAAGGGAGAGCTCCCCGAGTTCTCGCCATACAAGATCTGGTTTGAGGCGCGGCGGTGCACTCGATTGTCCACGATTCGTATGCCCACGGAGTCGTCGTAGTCACCGGCGACATTCATCCGCGGATCCAAGTAGGAGGAGGAAAATCTTGCGGGCTCCATTACCTTCAATACAAAGGTAGAACAACCATTTATATCAACAACCGAGGGAGCTGGCGGAGCAACGGTGACCGTGCTGGTAAGCGACACAAGAGTCAGGTCCGTGAAGACCGAGGGAACAGAAGTCGTCGCAGTGGTTTTCTCCTCTGTCATTCTTACCGTCGTAGTTCTCACTGCAGTGAAGACGTAAGTAGCGAATTTAGTCTTGGTGACGGTGACGATAGGAGTGCGTGTGACTGTGCTAGTGATGGTAGACGTCGTGGTAGACTGGGGGAGCGTCAAGATTTGCGGCGTGACGCCAAGGCACGAGCAGGCAGAGGAGAACTGCACGCCTCCCTTCCAACAGGCTTGAGCACGCTGCGGCAACCTGGTTGCTGAAGTCGTCTTTGCGCGACACGTGTTGCGAACGACGCGCTTTTCAGCAGCCGGGCCACGTGTAACAGTGGCCGGGATGACGACGGCGGAGGAGAGGAGTACTCGGGAGGGAACTTGGACTGTCTTGACATCGAAGATTGTGGTGACGGATGTGACTGATTTCACCACAGTCGTGGTTGGGATGTCAAGGACTGTTCGAGAGACTGTCTTTGTTTTTGTCGGCAACGTCTTGGTGACGGTTTTCGTTTTAGTAGTGGTGCTTGAAACGATTAGTTAGATCAAATCGCTTTCCCTGCCACATGTTAGACTCACGCTTGACAAGGAATGACAGTTTTCCTCAGAAAGGCTTTGCACTCATTTACAGCGCCAAAACCCTTGAGCTGTTGTGGGGGTCAGCACTAAATTTAAACGGGATTTATCTGTAACATACCGAGTTCAGACATTTGTCGGCCTTGCATGGTTGATAGTATGATCCTGGTACCGCAATCGCGGTTGAGGCGAAAAGGACCACAATTGCCGCCAAAGCAGACTTCATGTTAAGATCTGTCTGCGACTATTAGTGTTGGACGAATGATGAAGAATGGGAAGGAATCTCAGAGTCCTCGAAGAAGCAGTTTAAATATATGATTTTGACATGTATGCCAAGATATCCAGACCGCTTAGATGGCTGGTGGCCATTGTTTCGTGTTCCCTATTGAGAGTTGCCATGTGTTGGTTCAGTGACTGTTTGCCTGGACCAACAATTAAGCCTGTTTTTAAGATCCGAGGTGCTAACGTCAATAGTCCGGGATTGTGGGGATCCTGGCTGCATCCGCTGCCTTCCCACTGGGCAAATTTCAGCATCATCGCGCCGCATTCAATAGCTGATCTTGCTAGGACCGCCTAGCTGAGCGTTTGGCTTGGACTAGCGGACATGGCTTGCACCCAGCTAAGACAAACAAACGATGGGAGATGAGCCAAGCCAAAGCCACTGCCACATTCCCTTGCCATTGCTTAGAGAGATCAGTTCATGGCGGAAATGTCGCTGTGGGTATGCCGTTAGGGCCAAATATCAATTTACTTATTTGAGCCGCGTGCACTCAAACACGGTGCTGACAGATTAAGGAAACTGCGCCAGCTCACCAAGAATTTGTGAAACAGCCAATTTCCTACGTGTTTCAAGTGCTTTGGCAGGTCGCATTGTTATTTCCTCGATATTACAATAGTTCCAGATTCGGTGACTCCTTTTTGTGTTGGTTCAAATCTTTAGTCTAGTTCTTAGGGCCAACACGCAAATACACAAGTTCTTGGATGTTACGCAATGAAAATTCAAATCAGTGCTTGATCATTCTTCCCTATTTGAAAACCTAATTTCTATTCGGATTCATTCCCACTATTACTACCAGCAACCTCGTCCGAGAAAGGCGACCGTGATCCGTCCAAGACGGCGCGTGCAAAGTCCAATTCCCGCGTCTTGTCACACACATCGCTCTGGACATCCTCAAGTGCCAAATGCCAACTGTGGCCTATGATGTAGCTTTGGATGCCACGATACCAGTCGACAAGGTTCGGGTGGTTGGATGATTTGTGTTGGGCAATCAATTCAGATAGGATAGAGCAACATCGCTCAGCTTCGTGCTGTTGAATGACTCCTACCAGCTCCTGGAGGGTGCGGAGCTCAACTTCCAGATGAGCTGACAGGAGATTAAAGTACAAATGGACAAATGCCCGCTGTTCATCTTCATCAGGCCGCCGACGATAGGTTGTCAACTCCCAATCCTCCAGCTTGATGGCGCAGACGAAAGTAGACCAAGGAGTCTGATTGTTAGAATCGCACAGGGTTGGGTCAACGCCAGTCAAATTGGAATCGATGAGAACAAGCAAGGTCTCAAGGTTAGCGCGGTATGCAGCCAAGTGCAAAATGTTCTTGGTGTTGTTAGTGACCTTTTGCACTGATGCGCGGGCATCGATGAGGGCACGCAGAACTATGGGGTTGGTGAAGTAAATAGCTGCCAGGACAGGCGAGGAGCCGATATCGTCCACTGCATTTATGTCTGCATGATGGCTACGAAGCAGGCGTATGATCTCAGCCGCGTCCCGAGCGGTGACAGTGTCTCGTGGCAAGAAGTGCAGCGGTGTCTGGCTCCATCTTGCCGTGCCCATGGTCGATGCCCCTGCTTCTAAGAGCAGAGCTACAACTTCGGGCTTCGCACATCGCATGGCCCAATGCAAGGCTGTCCCACCATCAGATGGTGTGTGCAGGTCGATATAACGGCGGCACTCGTTGTTCTCAAGCAGCACACGCATGCAACCCAAATTGCCATGCAAAGAAGCCAACATGAGAGGAGTGAGACCCCGGTAATCATGCTTGTTGGCATCAGCGCCCGCCACTATCAGTAGCTCAACTGCCTCGGGCCTGTCCAACTCTATGGCGATGTGGATCGGGGCATTTCCTGTGCCATCAAGCTCATTGAATGCCCATTGCTGACTTGGATCCCTCAACACTTGCTGCAGTGCTGCCGGGTCGCTTTCCTTAACGGCGTTGTGCACCTTGATTGATCCACGCGCCAGCTCGTCGTCGTCAACAAACGACTGCACTCGGCGTAGCAGCTGTAGTTGGTCCTCTGTCAAGGTACCAAATTTAATCTGGTATTGGATCTGGCACCTTACAGTCCTAAACACTGTCAACTCGTGGCCATTAGTGGTCAACAAAATCGTACCTTGTCAGACCTTGCTTGGGCAACACATTCTTCCAAGCTTCCAACAAAAGTCTCACACATTCAAAAGCGTCGAATGCAATTGTCCACTACAGCATAGATATTAGCATTTCGTTTTCTTTTGCATAGGTCGGCACGCACCTCCATCAACCCTTCTCCGGTTTCAAACTGGTCACCTGGAAAATACTCCAGTCCCCGTTGGATGCGTTTCTGTAACGCCTGTGGGTCCAAAAAATCGTAAGGACCAGCGGAGGCCGCAGTGATGATGGCGAATGGGCGCAGCGACCAGCTCAGGCTTAGTTGTCCGTTATACGAAGCCTGGAACGAAATCATTCCAGCCCACAACCACCGAGGAAGCTGGTATTGGAACTCTATTCCCGCAGGTCCACTGCCTTTGCATCCATCTGTGTCACATTTTTGTCCCTCAATCCCCCGAAACCCCACAAGCCACGAGCCAAGGAGAGGCTGAGCCCAACTCCCTCCCTTGTACTGCTGTCGGCTCTGGTGGCATCGGCATTCGCATCTTCTGCAATGGGCGTTTATCGCTAGTGGCATTGGCTCTATTGCTGTCACACTTACGCAACTTTCCTCTTGTTCGGAATCTGTCGAAGGCCGGTACCGGCGGCGAAGACGGACAGATGAGCTGTGAGACTTGAGATGTTCTAAAAGCGCTTGTGCCTTGTCACCGCGTCTAGTATCAACCGTTTGGTCCGGGATAATATCCGTAGCTGGAGGTTCAGATGTGCTCTCTCCTGCTCGTGGGTCTTTTCGATCAAAGACTACCGAGACCAGCATTTCAAGCAGCCTGATTATTCCGTCAACTTTGTCTTGCAAGAGTATCCATTCACACTTACAAATCTTGTTTCGAGTCCACAGTGCTCAGCATCAAGGAGCTTCTAAACTGCAAAGCTATCTGCAAGCTCTCCCTCGTATTTCTAGCTTTGTTTCGGAGCTCTTGAATCAATTCTCTTTCTTTGATCCATCTCCATTTCTTGGGCTTTTGCCTAGTTCCATCAGTTTCTTTTGTACACTTCACAAACAAATCATTGAGCTCAATTTCAATTTCTTTGAGTTTCTGTGCTGTGATTTTAATCAACGGGTGCTCGTCTGGCGTCGCGGATTGGTAAGACAAAGACTGTGCATGCTTCTGGGCCTCAACGTGGATAACGTGCATCAAGGCTATCTGGACTCGGATTAGATTATCTCCAATCGCACTGCGCCTGCCAGATATCTCACCTCATCCCTAAGCTCATCACATTGATGCTGAATAGCATTGAACTTTCTCAATAAGTTGATCAATTTGATTGTCCCGTCAATTGCCTGTACGATAGCCACGGAGCTGGAGAAGGCTCCGAGAATTTCAAGCCCTGACATGGTAGCGTAGCGATAGCTTTCAACCAAACTTGATGTTTTTTAAGCCAAGATCAAGTGGAGTTTTTAAAAGATATATAGAAAGAAACATGATACGCAAAAAAGATCCAGCCCTAAATTCAGGGGCTAGACAAAAGTACCAGACAATTCTATCCAAATCAAGCAAAGGCGACCATGCAGCTCTCCGTTACACAGAGCTGAGCAACTTGTGTCGCTACTTGTCTCACCATTTCATATGGCCAATCAAGACCCTGGATGTCTACGTTCACATGCATCGCCCATCGCCGAAGTGATGCAACATGTAGGTTCGAAATGATACGAGCTTGGTTATTACAGAATTCCAGATGCTCGCCGCTATCCGACTACAGAGCACCACAAGTATGTCTTGGTTCGATATATTTTATTAAACTTGGCAATTTGAAATCATATCTACACTCCATCCCTCCAACTAATTTCTGCAAAACTACCCAAGATTCATGCCACACCACTCGTCGGATCAACAATATCCCCGGTGAGTATATTTGTTCGACTATTCAGCCGCGGCTCATCCGGCTAATCCTTCAGCAATTAGGCAGCCAGGGGTAATGTGCTCAAAGGGTCGCCTAAGCTAAGAGCAAACGCATTTATGAGCCCTGACATGGAAGCTGGAATGAGTTGAACAAAACTGAATTTTTACCTCGGATGTATTATCATGTATGGCAGCCGGCAAGAAATTGGGATAGCATCGGCACATCGCTGGATTTAGTGGCTACAGGCTGAAGTGAAGTGCATAGTTTTAAAGTGAGAGCTCTGCTTACGCCTCTTAGTTCTACTGTTGCTTGCGAGCCAAGACCGGGGGCTACCACGATCCCTAGGATCTACGGTCACTGCCACTGCCTTGGTGGGCCCTTGGCATGGCCTCATTCTACACGATGTCAGCATATCTCATCACTGCCTTGATTGTGATATCGGCCGCGCCGGTATCATAGAGGTACAATTGATACGTGTAGCTAAAATTACGCACAGGTCAACGCCAGTCAATTCGATTCGATCAGTTTGGAATCCCAGGAAGATTTGACTACCAGGATTATCAGCCACACCGCCCCAGCACTCACGAGACAGAAACACGTCTGGTTGGTTCGCTAATCTTCACCCTAGTCACATGTGGCAAAGGCCCAACAAATGATGCGGGTCTCATCTCCAGGTCCGCTATAGGGTAAGGGCGGTAATAAAGTACAAAGATAAGGAACGAGAAAAAAATGGGAGACGAACTGATAAATCACTAAATCAGAAGAAACAGAAAAGCCTAACGTAAAATGACATAAGAATGTTTCTTTTTTATTTTTATAGAAAGAAAATAGATCAACAAATATTGTAAAAACTTTAGCTGAGGTTAATAGAGCCGTTTCGGTAAATGCCAAAATTCTGTGGTCGCGCTTGTTAGCACAAAAGGTCAATCACAAAGTAAACATTATGGTGGCATGAAAGCTATCATTGACCGAGGAGAGATCACTAGTCATTATTTAAAACAGTAGATAATACTGTTATCACGTGGTGAGTTTTCAAAATCAATTTCCCCCTCCTACTTGATCAAATTAATTATTCCACATCGTGGTATAAATATCAAGACTCCCACGCGACACCGAACAAGATGTGATCATTCCAGAACTTTTATTGTACCCGTTTGGGGGTAGAACCTTGCAAAATTAACGTGGTTGAATGCAGTCAGACTCGCCTGAATTGGCAGGTCAATAAAGGAGGGGTAACCCCTGGTCTTAACACTAACCCGTGACTGAGTCTGACATTGGGGAAACATCAGATCTCAGATAGCTGGCATGACACGATCATTTTCTTTAATACCTCAACTTTACCATCCGTCGCCAGCTTTTGACGTCCATTGACAACCCTTCTCTCGGAACTCACTTTAGTCATGATCACTGATAGTCTCAAGACTGCATATCAATCCAAGCGCCTCATCTATCGCGCCGTGGAGAACAACGACCATGACAAACACTTTCTGCATACCGAAATTGAAAACGACCCTATTATTGCAGCTCTGGGCAGCTCGAGAGTTGTCAAACCAGGAGGGATGAAAGAAGTCGAGCAGTTTATGAACGGAATGCTCCAATCAGCTTTGGGCGTTGTGATCTGCTTGCCCGGAAAATTGCCCGCCGACGGATCGACTGCAATAGATGACAACAGTCGCCCAAAGCCCATCGGCTTCATAGTCATTGGTTGGGGCTCCAATTCCATTAGCCAAGCGCACCATCGTTCGACCAGTCTGGGGATATCACTTGCTGCGCCTTACCAGGGCCAGGGATACGGTGGCGAGGCAATCAATTGGGCTGTAGATTGGGCGTTTCGGTTCGGAGGCTATCATCGCGTCTCCATATCTGCATATTCATATAATGAGCGCGCGCAGCATTTATACAAGCGACTTGGATTTGTGGAAGAGGGACGAAGTCGCGAAGCACACTGGCATGACCGAAAATGGTTTGATTTGGTCAACTTTGCGATGCTCGAGCATGAATGGGAGAGTCTGAGAAGCCAGGAAGAAGAATCTCTCAAACTTGAGATGCCATGAAACATGAGCCTGACCGATTATTCAGTGTAAACTATAGCCACTCTATCGTCAGGGGAGGCGAGTTAGCCCGCCTTAAACCATGATGAGCTTCTAGATGTCAGCATCCAGGTGGTAAATGCGGCGCCGTTTCTTCGCACAGAAAGAAAGACTTGCTTGCAAAGCAGAGCATGACCAAATTCTTATCACAGGAATGTGGATTCCTAGGTAACCCGTGTAAACATGGAGCTTTATACGCAATAAGTGACACTGATTGATGCGATAATGCGTACCTTCTAGGCGGAGACACCGGGGATCGTCAAGTGGCTTTTGGACCAAGCCACTAACCAATACAAATTAGAGAAGATTGGATCTGCAACAAAGGCTGCGGATCGTTGGGGTAGTCCGGAAATAGAGAGACTATGTAGGAGGGCATAGGAATGTAAAGGTGGACTGAAGATTTATTACAAAGAGCGCCCGAAGTCTAGATGCCCGTTAATCTGGGGCTAACTACATTGCTTTTGTGATATCACGTATCTGATAGTGGCCGTGTTTACTAAAATGGTTCTTAAATAATAGTCATTAAGCAATTTTTATTCTATTAACTAAGGGATATGTGCAGCTTGGACTTACGATATGGACACAATATATATAGGGAGCTTTTAGAAATAGTACGAATATGAAAATTTATTCATTTAAAGTTTTTTACATTTCCCTAAACTTCATAAAATTTGCATTTTTAACGTCTTGCATAATAGCTATAATCGACTCCGTCACCCAGAAAACACTCCTTCGATAACTTTGAGGAAGCCAAACATGTCTTTCGCCGTCTTTGTAGATCCATGGTTCATAAGGCATCATCCCGCATCCGACAAAGTAAGCGGTTCTATAAAAGTCATGATCAGATGAATTGTATGCACCAGCCTTGTCGAGATCAATTATCCCAGAGTTTATAAGCCTGGAATCATCATCTTGGTCAAACCTTAATTGAATTGAAAAATTATTCTGCGGAATAGTATGAGTGATAGTATGCGTTCTTGTGTCCCATATCTTAATATCAAGGCATGAACTCACGGCTAGCCGGGAGCCGTTGGAAGAGAATGCAAGATATGCAAAACTACCAGAGCGGATAGGAAGGCCTCCACCACTGTGGTTCGTTTCGTAAAGTAGAGGGGGACATTTATCCATATTCCATATATAGACCCTTCTTTGAGAAACTGCAGCTAGCATTTGAGCATGCATTGCAAAAGCACCTTGAGTAAGATTAAAATTCAAGGTATGATATGTTTTGTGTCCTGTAGGAACAGTGTAAATATGTATCTCTGGGCCGGAGGCTAGAACAAAGTTTTGACTATTTGACGAAAAGGTTAATATATCGGCCTTAATATCTAACCTTTGTATGGGTGAATGTGCATCCATGTCTCGTATGGTGACGGAAGCTTGTGGGGAGGCCCAAGCTAAAAGTTTGCTGCTTGGAGAAACGGCAAAGATGCTGGCGTCATATAACATTTTGGTGCGACCAGAATCCGTGAGGTCTTGAATCTGAAGTCTATACCCATATAACCGTAACAGTATAAACTGGCTATTCGGCGAGAAAGCAAGTTCCTTGATTATCGTATAGCAGGTGAAGCTGCGGGTAAAAGTCCAATTTGCTATGTCCCAAATTTTAACCATCCCGCCATACGAGGCGTATGCAAACCACCGAGTGTCATTTGAAGTTGCATAAAATTGAATTCAATCGTGTTTCATAGTCATTGGGTTTGATTCAGGGGTCCTTGCTAAGTCCCATATGTTGATAGTGCTTGATGATGTCGATGCCAGTAACTGCCTCCGTGGAGAAGCCGCCAAAACTGTCTCTTGGAGCATATAATCACCATTAGCAAGAATTTGAACACAAACGCCACTGTCATCCCACAATTGAATGCCATCGGACGTTGCGGCTGCAAGGCACTGTCGGTGGCCTAAAAAAACAAGGCAAGGCCCTATGAATTTGCCAGTGTCGAGGCTTTGAATGCAGATGTGATTTGTCGTGTCCCAAATGGTGATCTCCCCGGAATATGAACCTGCGGCTAGAAAGTCACCCGTTAAGAAGCAGACCGAAGAAATATTATGATAGTAGTCATGTAGTGATGAGCCAGGTCGGGAGGAAGAGAATAGGCTGCGGTGATCAGGGAATGGCGCGCCCTCACCAGCTGCTACATCCCAAATCCAAAGTTGATTGTTAGGGTCCTCCCCACCTATTGGCAATCGCAGACCATCTGCCGAAAAAGATATTGAATTGACCAACTCAGGTCTTGTATGAATTTTTCAATTGTCATGAGGTGCGGAGACGTCGGCAATGCTCGTTGTACCATCCTTAAGTGATAATTCCAGCACTCATAGGCACCGAACAAGGGCTTCCAGAAGGAGCCGATGTTGCGATTCCGCTTAAAGTGAATTGGTGGATGGTTGTTGTCCATTTGGAACACTTTCTTGATGAGCTTGTTTGCCCTTTTCAATTTCGACATGTCATCAACCACAATTTTGATCCCTGCTACATCATGGACATCACGGAGAATCTCGTCAAACTCGTTGTATTCCGATTTACCATCTTTTTTCCGTGTCATCTCGCGGCGTTTGATGCTCTTTTTGGTGGAGCTGGTCGATTTCGATCTGCCTTCAATCATGGCGGAGATGTCCTTTGCATCAACCTGTCCTTGGCAATAAATTTTGAGCTGATCCACCATTGTCTCGTATGAATCTTTCAACAGTGGCCATATCTCCTGGACAAAAGCCTTCTTAATAGGCTTCCCCTTGCTTACATTGGCGATCGCGAGTCTTCTTTTTTCATCGAGGGCCTCGCTGACGTCGCTCATTACTGAATCCATGTTGAACTTCCAGAGACTACTCAGAGGCCGTAAGTTTTCGATGGGTAAGCCTGGATAATAGGGTTGGTGAGTTTTGGTAGCGGCGTATTCGAGGGAGGTTGACTCTTGAAGCGCAGTGATTAAATCTGGAGATGTACGATGTCATTTAGTTGAGGGATAAAATGGGAAATGTGTCTTTACCCCGCTCAGCCTGATATTTCAATGCACGGCGAGGAACCAAGCCGAGCCTTATGCCACATGTGATGTTTGCCTTCTGATTGGCACCTTACCAAGGCATCCAGTCTCCCCCCTTCAGCCAATCATTCAAGAATATTCAATTATTCTAAGTCAATGCAAACTGATCCCGCAGTTAGCGGCCGAACTTGGTGCAAGTTGAAAGATTGGTCACTGCGACTACCAAAGGGCCACTGTGACCGCAGTTTGTTGCCGAAGGTGATCTACGGATGAACAAGCTTAGAAGACGTGTGTCAATGCGCATCTCCAGACTTCGTGGCAAAAGCTCACTAGTAATTCCACCGCATTTCAATGCGCACCGCCATGAATGTTACTTAGCTAGGCCTAATGTAAAGCCTGGACACGTTGGGAGTAGACCAAGACGATTCCTCGGTTTGATTAAACGCAGCGGGGATAACTCGCCCAGTACACCAAGAGATGGGACCAACCCAGGTTCTGCATATTTTGCCGTATTTTCTCCATTAACACTAGCTCGAGGTCTCTGTCTGCTTGAGGTCACAAATGCTTCAGTTGGGTGAATCAGGTGGATATTATGTCAGCAACTCACAAACACAGATAGAGTTCAGGCCCATGACCCATGCCTGTGAGTTCTTATCACCTCATTCCATACGCGTGCATACTTAAGGCACAATGTGCAAAGGAGGCAGTTATTCAGCGCTGGTCAAACACTGCAGGATTCGAGACTCAATCTTCACAGTCTCGGGTATTTCCTGTTTGTACTACTGAAGCTACCCGAGAGAACAATCTCGGATATTTATAGTCTGAAGCTCGACAAGAAGCGTGTTGAAAATGTGAGACTTATTGTGGAGAAAGCTAAATCGCCGGAGGCGTGGATACATGTTTACTTTCTGGAGATTATACGCCGTCCTTCCACATCCCCCAGCTTAACTGTCTCCACAGCGATTCTCAACTTTCCCAGTTCTTACGGTTAGGCAATATATTGCCCCTGTTTCACCAAATATTATCCAAGACCTTGTGGGGAACCTGTCGTAGTCGGATTGAGTTTCATGTGAAATCTGATGAGCGCCTCGTTCGAGATTGGCTAAAACACGTGCGTCAATCTTTTAGCAATGACGCCGCGGTGATTATGTGAGAAAGCCCCGCGCTCAGGGGATCAACGAACTCCACAATGGTATCAGGGAACACTACTCACGGTGAGAGAGAGAAGCCGCCAGGGATGTGGCAGCAGGTGAAATGCGGCGTAGCAACAATTGGTTATTTATTCCTGCCTGTTTTCGACGTTTCTCTGCGCTTGGGCCACTGGGATTCATTAAACAAATGCCGACACCCGAGAAATCTGGGTCGCTTCAAACTTTAAAGATGGCTTTATGTCCACGTGCTTCTAGTGTCAGAACGATAGCCCCGTGCAAGCTGTTCTAGTCATCAATAAGCAGGTAGGCTCGGGTGAATATATAAGAGAATGGATCTGTAGAAATTGAAACTCTTGTCTTTTGTGCATTCCATATTATTGACTCAACGTTTGTCAGTACGCATAATTGAAGCTTTTTCAGTGGAGTCGCTCATCTCGAGATTTGAGAAATATTTCAAGTATATGACATATGATAACAAATGATGCATACGGATTGATGGGTAGTTTTGGATATGTGTCGTGCTTGGCGTGTGTCACGAAATACAATAAAGGTATAGGTTAAGACTAATAAATATACTATGGGCATAGCAGGTTTACCAGTGTACGAAGTTCAACCAATCAATCAATCAGGCATCAAAGAGTAAACTTGTAGTCTTTGGACTACATGAATCTCAACGTATGAGATATCTTCATTCAAGTAAACGATTCTTACTTGAAGATTTGGAAATGCGAGCACCACGTGTGTTTTTCAGGATTGGGTGCAAGACTACCATTGCTTAAAAGATGTGAAATTGCAGCCGTGAAAAATCCGGCGCACGTGTTAGGAAGCGCTGGGGAATGCTACACGGCATTCCATAGCAGTGCGGCACAGCTCAATGAGGATAACAGGCGAACATAAAAAAAAACATATGACCATTGCATTAGACATGCTTAAAACTAGCTATTACACGCAGACGTGGGTGAATTATGAAAGTTCAAATGGACTGTTAAGCGAACCTTGTCCGAGCTAGAGACTGCTTATCATCGAGCCATGCTAGTCCAGGTACTGAAAACACCCGCCGCAATGGCTACCCGTATGAGGCCTAGGGTTAGATTCCTCCGTTATAGTTACATTCATGATTTTCAAATGAGATGTGGACATGCTCTCGCTCACCACTCATCACAACCATCTTCTTTTTGCCTCGCTTTCAAATCACATCATCCATCTTGGCATCAATCCTCAATCAGCCAGTTGAAGCGAGAACGAAAACGAATCATGATATTATTAGGGAAAAAAAAGACGATGTCGTATACTGGCCTTGGCAGCGTCTTCTCTTTCGCATGCACTGTCCCTCCCGTCACCACATACATAGCCACCATTCAATCGCAGCCCAACATTCGCCCATTTGACATGAAACAACAGCGGAACATTCCGAATGCCCTTGTCCTTGGAAATAGCACTGGCCATGTGCTGAAACCTACAGAAGTGACAGCCAATGGGAGCGAGGCCAATGACGGATCTGTGCCCGGGATCGCTCCCCAGCGCAAAGTTTCGCAAATCTGCTGCACCTCGTTTGCAGTGGGTACCGAGAAGCTGAGCCTTGCTCGGGTTCGCATTCTGCTTTTCGCTGATCATTTTGTCACTTGGGTTTTTCATGGGGTAGTTAAATGACGAGAGCTTTTTTAAAGAGAAGAGGGAACAAAAAAGAAGAAAAATGTACTGGCAAATTGTTTGTCGGCCCAAATTGCATCACAGCAGGCCGTGTCTTGGTTTGGTTTAGTACGTGTAGTATTTCGCATGCAGCTTCCAAAAGGATTCTAGATCAACAAGACCCCAGATACGCAGTGACTGGGCAAAGAGTTCGCAGACCCATTTAAACGGATCCTGACTACGCCCCGCGTTAGCCTCCCGCCCCCTGTGCATTACTACCAACGGCTTGGTCCATGTACACGCATGTATATCTTTGCGGCGATCTTGTGCCGTTACTGCTTTCACACGCCGGTACAGTGACAACGATGGCGGGACGGCTGGTGCTGTCAGGTGGGCTCATCCCGGTACTCATTTCTTTGGGCGGAAAGACTTTCCAGCTCCACCCGAAGTCTCAAGCGACAAGATAAACTTGATCATTACCCTTCTTCTCCCGGATTTCACATGAGTCAATCACTTTTCATCTATAGGCCATTCCCTAGTTCTTCCGTTCTTTGCCCGCAAATTCTTGCTTTTTTTTAACTTTATTGTCTTCCTTATCTTTCTTGTTCGACAGCCCATTCGCCAAATTTGGATGGGTGCAAGTTTGTATGCACTTGACTGTTTTTTTTTAAATTCCGATTCGTCAACGTGTCTGTTTTGTTAGATTCATAGACCTTGTTTCATTGTTCCTCAAGCGCTGACTTCAACGCATTTCATCCTCAAACTCCTGCAGCTTGTCACACTCGGTATCTTGCACCACGGCCCCCCAACTACTGCTTCAAACTTTACTACCCTCTCTATTTTTTCTTTAAATTATTGATAACTGGACGAATATAAAACCCCGACGCATTCTACGATTTACAAAGTTCACGATACAAATCTACTGTCAATAGAAAACCACACCCAATAATCATGCCTGTCATAGACATACTTCGACAGGGGGCTGCCGACACCTATCCCCTCATGGCATCTCGCACAAATCTCGATATTCGCAGTGGTACTCCTACCGAAGAAGCCGGATCGACGAATACAATTGCACCATTCTATAAAGGTCTTAATGGCGTCGACCAGCCAATGAACATGCTGTTCAAGGACATCTTGTGGTGGTGCTTGGGAAGTGCTGCCCTTGTTGTTCTTTTGATTCGAATATCTGGCCTTCTTTGGGCAACCTTTCGTCACGCTTCAACTATGAACGTCCCGGGGAGTCAGCAAGACTATTGGAAGAATGCCCAATGGGGCTGGATTCCATGGTTAAAAAGATATCTGATTTTTGCCCCGCTATGGAGAAACCGGCACAATAAAGAAATCCGCCTCTCTTCCGCCGTCAGTGTCGGAACCCTGCCGTCTCGACTTCACTTCATTCTCCTCTTCCTCTACCTGTCTAGCAACATTGCTTACATGTTTGTGCTGGACTGGGGGCAGAAAAATAAGTACTCGTTTTACGCTGAGCTACGTGGTCGCTCAGGCACGTTAGCTCTGGTAAACATGGTACCTCTGATTATCTTTGCCGGTCGGAACAACCCTCTTATTGCGCTTCTCAGAATCAGCTTCGATACTTACAACTTATTGCACCGGTGGATGGGACGCATGATTGTTGTTGAAACCATCATCCATGCGACTTCCTGGCTAATTGTCTGCGTTGCAGATATTGGCTGGTCTGGCGTTGGAGAGAAGCTTGCGCAGAGAGCCTTCGTGAGGTCCGGGTTGGTGGGAACTATTGCCATGATTCTTCTTCTTATACTTTCACTCTCGCCTTTCAGGCATGCCTTCTATGAGACTTTTCTCAATATCCACATCGCTCTAGCGTTGACAATTTTTGTTGCCATCTGGGTTCATTGTGTTTCTTCTGACCTGCCCACGGCTCTTCCGCAATTTCCGTGGATTATAGCAATTATATCTCTCTGGGTTGCTGACCGCTTTGCCCGAATGATCCGCGTCGTATACATCAACTGGGCGTCCAAAGGATTTACGAACGCCACATGCGAACCATTACCTGGCGAGGTCACTCGAGTCACAATCTACTTCGACCGCTACCTCAGCATCAAGCCCGGCTCCCATGCCTACCTTCGATTCAGGAGTGTTAATATTTGGGAGAACCATCCCTTCTCCATCTGCTGGGCGGACCACTATGACCCAAATGCCCCCCTCCCAGACCACCAAGTCTCTAGCGAGTCCCTTCCCGGATCCCAGCGCTCAGCTGACGTCATTCCCATATTTCAGGAAAAGACTCTCGCTGCCGTCGATACAAAGACTGCACACACTTCCGTCTCGTTTATTATTAAGGCCCAGACAGGCATGACGCGCAAGCTGTGGAAGCATGCGTCCATAACTGGCTCAATCACCGGCCAACCCGTGCCAATCAAAGTCGCCATGGAAGGCCCGTATGACGGGCACCACAGCATTGACTCTTACGGTCACGCCGTGCTATTCGCTGGTTCGAGTGGCATCACACATCAGGTCTCTTATGTCCGCCACCTATTGGAGGGGTACAACAAAAGCAGGGTTTCGACGCGTCGGATCACGCTGGTTTGGATTATCCGAGACTCCGAGGCCCTGGAATGGATTCAATGCTACATGGACACCATCTACCGAATTCCATATCAAGCCGAGATCCTTCGCATCCAGGTCTTTGTGACGAAGCCTAAGAGCCCCAGCGACATTAGCAGTGCGAGCCTCAGCGACACGATATCCATATCCGCGGGTCGACCGAATATCCCCGTCATTCTTCAGAAGGAGGTTGCGGAGCAGATGGGCGCCATGTGCGTCACCGTTTGCGGCCCAGGTGGCCTAGCAGACGACGTGCGACTTGCGGTGCGCTTAGTGCAGGGCCCAAGCGTGGTAGATTTTGTTGAGCAGAGCTTCACATGGTGACGCCGTTACGTTGTAGCAAGCAATCAATCGCCGGTCTCGTTTTGCAGTTTTCTGGATACATATTCTCAAATAGATCCCTTTTGTTTGTTGTGGAACAAACATCGTATATACCTGTCGCAATGTTGTTGAGCTGAAGGAGTCTTTTCTTAACAAGGTTTGTCTTGATAGCAGGAGGCAAGGCCATCCATCGATACCCGAATAAACTGCTCGTTTCTTTGCCCAATAATCAGAACAATTATTGCTGTGCGGTGATGTTCATTATTACTGCTACTTGCAGGCAAAAAGCAAGGAAATTGATGACGAAATCGTCTTTGTTTCCTTTTTTCGTAAATGCCCAGCTTCACTTCGATTTTGACAACTCACGCGCTAACACTAGCATAATCGCAATATGTTGGGATACTGTCGCACCTAAAGGCCCTTACATACGAAAATCTACCATGATTAAGCCTGCAATTGTATCCGGAGATACCCCAAACAACTAATTGATGATGATGGTGATATTGATTAGTCTCGGTGGGGTCCGTGTGGGGCAGGCGGGAGAGTGGAGGCTTTGCACACTGAAACGGCATGATTGTTGCTTTCACGAAGAATGTGATTGGCCATGATGCGTCTTGCTTGACTAGTCTGTGCTATGCATAACCGATGCGGATGGACAGGTCCGGGACCTGAGGATCTGACAGCTCAGGAATTTGACTGGTATAAACTCAAAGTCAATGACGGCAGCAGTTGGCTAGGCACAGATCTACGGGAAATCAACCCGTCATATTTGCGCTTGTGACATCAATCATTTCAACCTCTGCGTCAACGAATCTCAGCATGAGAAAAGTCCAGACATTTTCAGGGGCCTTTGATCTCTATAAATAAGCACACCTACATCTATCCAACTTCTTTTCTCTCCCATCAACACAACACTTCCAATTTTAGAAACACCCTCCATCAATCTCCAACTAAGGCAATCTTATTTTAACCATGTCTGGCACATACAAGCCCACTGGTATGCGAAAACAACCCCTACCCATATGTGTTCCGTCTGACTAAACAAACTTGCAGAGCACGGCGGTCTCCGAGAGGACGGCCAACCCGACCAGCGCGTTGGCACCGGCGAGTTCGCACACGGCAAGGTTGATCCGCAAAAGGCTGGCCACGAAGGAGGCAAGACCAGTGGCGGCGTTGGTCAAAGCCATGATGAAAGCAGCGGCAACACTGGAAACAGCGGAGGCAGCGCCAAGGGCGAGTTTGCCCATGGAAAGGTCGATCCGCATGAGGCTGGCCGCAAGGGCGGAAAGATGAGCGGCACCACTGGTGATGAATGAGATGTTAGATAAGCGCCTGAAACTATAGCAGGATAGCGACTGTAGAAAAATACCTACTAATTGTATTTTTAAAATTCGTCCCTAAGACTCAGTAAAGTCATGTCATTGGAGATTCAGAGTATAGTATTCATTACACTTCTACATGGGAAGTTCTCGTCAAGTATCTATAAGACTTCTATGCTTGAGCATGGGCTAATCTGCTTCTTTCGTCCCCTCCTCAAGTACGAACTAAAAAGAGAAGCATCAGAAACTGACGCTTTCCTTTCTTGGCAGACCCATAGACTTCCAGGGGAAATATCGGGGGCCTTGTAGATGAAGATGAGCTTTACTAGATACGAAAACCACTTAGGAGGGAATATGATTGCCTCGCCTCAAAAAAAAACGGACCTCAACTTTACATTGGCGCCAAGACTCGAAAAGGTCAAAGCTGAGGAGTAAAAATAGAACTGTCAAGTTGCATGTTTAGTAACTATAGCCAAATTGGGTTGCTTTTCCAAGCTAAAGTCCTTGTACACATTATCTTATCAATTGAAATCCTGGCTACCTGAGTGCTTTTAGCCTTGTTGATAGCCGGCCAGGTCCTGACGTCAGACTATACATTCCCCGCCAGATCACCCTGCCAATAATGGGTTGGCGTCAGATTCGCGTCACTCCCACACATTTATGTTTACCCTAGAGTCGCGTACATGCCAACTTTTGGCGGTACTTGGTGGTCTTTGCTCGCGCACCCTCCATCCAGCTCATCGAAAAGGGCACTTATGAGCGGGCAAGCCCTTCACTTCTACTAAGGTACTCTTTTCAGTTGCTGATTTTTCGAAGCGGCTTCGTATCGGTTTGAGCGAAAGGTTTCATACGAATCAATCTGCTTCTTGCTTTCATTTCTACCCATACTAGCTTTATTTAATTTTACAAACTGCCTAGCCTTGGCCGATATTTCTTCCTCAGCTTCCGTTCTTGTTACCTTCGCTTAATATCATCCCCGCAGATTAAAAGGCGGCGATTCTCCTCGTGCAAAGTGCTCAGCGATTTGCCCTGGAACAGTAAATCTTCGTCTTTTATAGTCGGCTGAACCCAAACGAATGCGTTGGGGTCCAGATATTCGTTGCAAGGGAAGGGAGGCTTGCGTTCCCTTAAAGGGGACATGAGCGAAGTAAGTGAGTGAGTGGGTTGTATCTCAATGTTTCAGAAAACCCACGGAGCGCGACAATGACGTAGTAGATTTGGGCTTGTGCTAGTGAATTATGTGTGCGACCCGCGCAAAGTACATTTTCGATGCTACTGTTGGGCAGTCAGGCAAAGTTGTGTTTTTATACCTAAGAAAGGCTTCACCTGTGATCTTATGGCTGTATCTAGTTACCGAGAAGACCTTAACAGGTGATGGATCATGACGGGAGGATTACAAATGGGTGCGATGTGAAGAATTGATATGGGCGTCGTGATTAGACTGGCGAATAGTAGATGGTGAGCCACACGACTTGTGGCGTGTTCAAACACTGCCCTGTAGGTGTTTGCCACAGCAGGCTCAAGAATCCAATGTAATCTAAAATTGGAGGTGAACAATTATTTGCTACCAATATACAGACAGTCCGATTTAGAGGGCCGAATAAGGCGTTAATTGGACCCGCATCCAGGATTTGGATCTCTTATCACCTCACAAGGGGATCATTTTGGGCGTTGTGTAATCACTGGAGACATTTCAAGTGGTACATGGAACACTGCGCGGCAAAGCAGTTCTCTTTTGGCTTATTGATACCGTCAAAACAACGTCATCCCTCGCCACCCCCGCTACACGATCTACAGGGACGTCACGTCAGTCTCAGTCAGCATTCTGAAGATGAGGCGGTCTCTGCAACGCCATTTCAGCGCACCACTGAAACCCTTAGTGAGTCAGTCTGTAACTACCGCCGGAATCTAACTCATGGTACGTGTGCCTACGCTGTAACCTTTGTAACCCTCAGACTGTAGTTAGTTCTCCTATTACTCGATAAACAATGTCCCTGAATTGGCAGTCTGTGCTATGCTAACTTGCTCATAGAAATGTATATCATGAGGAATAATTTGATGCACACTTTTTGAATGTCATTGGCTGCTGTCTGCTATGAGGAGTTCTACATCCTTCTGTTTGTGAACAAGCGAATGCCTTTTGATTTGCTGGGCGACCCCCCTGGCGCCAAGATAATATTGTCCGGGTCCGTTGAAGGACCCCAGCTCCCCTGCTTACGATAATTCTCCTTGATCGAAAGTCTGACTTCAGTTTTCTTCGTCACTTGGCTCACCACGACACCGCTGAGAATAAAGCTGAGTTCGCTGCAGCTGGTAACGGGCACATACCCACGTCGACTGCGAGGCACCATCCGCAGGTCGATTCCAGTTGCTTTTCCGTCCTTTGTAAGCGTATCAACCATGACATTGAAGCGAATGTTGGATATCATCTCCGCCCCGCTCCCCTTGTACGTCTCCATCAATACCGGTGGCTTGGTAGTAGGTTCACCAAAGTCTATGTGGATAACAATGGATTCCAGCTCATAGGCTCCCGCAGTGTAGGGCTTGAGATTGATGCGAAAAATGAGATCTTGCTCCAATGGAGTTGCAGTGATGGTCGTACTTGTTGGGGTATCGGTTGATGAGACACGATAATAAAAGGTTGGCCTTGAAGCGACAGGTTCGACGACGCTTGGAATCTTTTTGGCCAAGGCTCTGGCATTCAAGACATTCTCTACCAGTTCCGACTTTTGGATATCGGAGCGTGCAACTTCGACTTTTGGCACGCCCTCAATATGACCATCGAGCATAATAACCAAGCGCCAACATACTGAACCCAGCTGAGATGCCATGAGAGCGGAAGTGGCTGTGTCGTCTTTAAAGTATTCCACCTCCTCGTTCATCTTCTCTCGAACCGTCTTGAGATATTTGGACGAGAGACTTTCCATCAACACTTGACGAGCTTGGATATCGGACGACGAGACTGCGTCCCAGAGATAGACCTTGTCATCCGAGGCAGGGTCGCTTCGCTTCCAAGTAACAGTCTCTATGGGAATTGTGACGTCGTCAGTCCCGTGGTCGGTGGTGTATGCCTTCTTAAATGTCATCTCTATAACCTCTTGGTCGAGATCGCTGGCAGCCACGAATGACTGTTGGTGAGGAGGCTGCGTGAAAGAGAGTCCCTCAAAGGCAGGCGAGGAAGGTTCCTGCGAGAACAGACACAGCATTGTTTCGGGGCTCACAATCGTGTGGCGGAGCAAGATGGGAGGCCTGTCGGTGGACGAGTCGGAGGAAATCACTTCGACTTTGAGGTCCACAAACTTGGTGACCAGGGCAGAGCGCACGTAGCAGCCGTACTTTGGGATTGGGGGAGGGTGGTTTTCGAGATCTGGGATGTTGGTTTCGCGATACCAGTCAATAGCCGCGACAATGGCCTCGCGGACGTCGTCGTGATCCTGGTCGGTGTAGTTTGACAAGCTGAGGGCCCCGTCAAGCATGGAGTCCATCCATCGCCAGTCAATCTTGAAGAACCGGATGCTGTCCATCGGAAGCGCACTGCTGTCGGGGACGAGATAGTGCGGAGGGATACTTTCGAGATATAGGCGATCAACGACCCACTTCAGCAACGCCATCCAATCCGGGGAGAATGGCGTGTTGAACTCATTGTAAGGGACGTTGGATGGTTGCGACGGATCGTTCCCAATGGCGCTTGCAACCTCCTTGGCGGCGCGGACGAAATGGTCCTTTAGCGTCTTTTTCCCTTGAGCAAATGCCTGGACAGAGGCTGCTTTGCGGCCGTGATAGGAGATGTCAACAGGCTTTACAGATGGCCGAAGCCAGCGACGCGAGCGTGCGTGGGAATCGGTGGTGGCCAGCTGAAGGCTGTTGGGCAGTTGCTGGAGTGATGCCACCAGACTCGGTAGCTGGGCTATGAGTTCAGACCGGGAGCGCGTCCCGTGGCTGTGGAGCGCGTCCAGCTGAGAGTACTGCATGCCACGGTCATAGATCTGCTTGCGCACTTGGCCAATTCGAGACACAAAGTCTTGGTCTGCAATGGCAATGGTCCTCCCAAGGTGCCATGCTGCCGAGTAGGTGATGTCCATCATGCCCAGCTGCTGATCGAGGATCTGCAGGTCGTGTCCGATTGTGGACGGCTTGTGCCACGGGCGGGGAGTGGTGGACGGGATGCTGACGGGGATAAATGGACCGCGCATCAAGCACGCAGTCGACTCGCCCGACTTCATGCGATATCGTGCCAGCGTGTAGCCGTCGTTCAGGCGACTCAAGACCCGGTCTCGAACCGCAGCCGGAACACCCCCCGCGTCTGGGGGTATATCGCCAACAGACACATTTGTTCGCAGGACTGCACTGGACTGTCCCAGAGCCACAAACATGTCCTTGACACTCGGAGTGTCGGGGGGCAGACAGGTGTAAGTCCAGCTGTGCAGACTCGACAGGGCAACAAAACGAGTGCTGGCGGAGAGCGGCCATGACATTGTCTCGACACCCCGGATAGACACCAGGTGGGCGATGCATTGGGTCGGCTCTTTGAAGGAAACTGGTCCAGTCCGGTGGGAGACGACAACTCCGAATGAAGACTGGTCTTCCTCGGTGGCAGTCAACGCAGCGACGGCCATGCCCTCGGTGTTGATGTCCCTTCGATGAGCCAAGAATCGGAAGGGCCGAACATCGGCATTCTTGGCTGTCTTGTCCAAATGACCCTTTTCGTTATACTTTGAGAAAATAGAGGTGAACAAGCCGGACCTGAGGAGGACAACATCTGTTGACACATCGGGATCAGATTCAGGTACTCTTATGGGCGATACAGTTTGCTGTAAATGTTTCACTGCCGAGACGGGCATATTGAAAGTAAAGGTGGAAGTCTGTTTTAAGCCATCTTGTGGCTCCTCTGGATCCTCCAATTTCTGGCCCTTCTTCTGGATCGCTTCAAGGTCCTCGGGAGACAACTCGAGCTCATCCTGGGTGAAGACCAACACCGCCAGCCAAGGAACGCGGTTCCTATTCTTCTGGTAATCTGGCACGTCCTCAATGTAACTGGCACGCCACTCCCAGGGAAAGGTGGGCGTGTTGAAGACAACATGAGGGAGTGCTTCGGCTCTCTCTTCATGTCCCGATGGCGGGTACACCGAGTGGATCTCTCCCTCTGGGATGCTGAACTCGGGAGTGTCGACGTAGAATTGTTGCTTGCTCGTCAAATGATACGGCTGAGATGCAGCATTGATCTCCTGCTGGACATCTACAGTGTGCATGCCTCCCTGGAGTCCCGGAACAGAGAAGGAGTGGAGATGTTGCTCCCCTGGCTGGAGGAGGGAGCGGTCCAGCGTACCAGCCCGGAGAAGCTTGAGGCGCCGGGCATGGCGGAAGACGAGGTATCGTGGCGAGACTCTCCTTCGTGTGTTGAGAGGCATGTTGCCTAGTTCTCAATGAATGAAAGAGCTAAATATGAAGGGTCGCAAGAGAAGAGTGACAGTCAAAGATCTCGTGCACCATGCCTGGGTTTGGGGCCTCGGGGAGTATTGGGAATCTAGCCGAAGAAAACATAGAACCAGAAGCAGATGTTACTCAAAGTCACAGTGACTTTCGCGTCCCTCGGCAGTTGTAAATTTTGAATCGTAATTGGTTTAACAGAGAGTTGTACACCGCACATCCGTTTGTGATATTTGATACTATGATGCACCGTGTCGCTACCGTACCATCAGCCCAAAACTGCATGTCTCATCACACATAGCTAGTCGCGTAACGAGGGCTACAGGGATCTATCAATCGATGCGAGAGGGGTGCGCTGTAAGGATTTCTGTATTGGGAACGCCATGAGCATGATTACGTAGGGTGCTGATGCGTTGTTCGTCGCTCACGATGGGCCCCGTGCCAAAGCCTGTGGACGGCAGAGAAAGAGGTGCAGATTGTGTGCAATTGACCATTTACATAAATATCACCCGGGACTACGACAATTCCTTTTCGACAAGTCCAATACTGAGAATTACTTCCCTGCTACTTCTGGACAAGGCTTTTCACCATCCCCTATTGCCCTCGTACTCGTTGACAAAATGTCTCTTGCCGCACTATTGAACCCCCTCGACAAGAGGGAGGCGCTTGTGTTTTACTACTCCGAAAAGGAGGGCCGATACAACCTGGCCGTCAGGTCGATGTCGGTCACTGGAGGAAGTGATCTCAGCTACAATGACTTCAATACACTCGATGGCCGCGTTAAGCCACCGCCATCAGACATTGCAGTGACAGACTTTCTTGGTCAGGTAAGTGTCGGAACAACCCTTTGGCGCTACCGACACGTCTGACGTGCTAAATGCATAGATCCGCGTCTTTGGCGTTGTCAACATGCCAAAGACAACCGACGCTCCTGAGGATCTTTTCCCCGTGATTACACAACTGAGCCCGACGCTCAATCCCATTGACAAACTCACCCAGAACCTCACGCAGCCTGGTCCCTTCTCCGTCCTCTCCGTCTGCGGAACTCCCACCGAAGGCTTCGTATCCTACCTCAAGTAAGATTTTGTTCTTGAGACATCAAACAAGACTGACCACGGTTTGCAGGGAAATTGATGGAGAGCCTCAACTGGTGTCCTACACCATCAACAAGCTCAAGAGGAGCGCCGAAACTGTGGACGCTACCGTGGCCAGGTACTCGAAGCTGGCCTCGCGAATGATTGAAGGTGACCCGATCGTGTTCTTCCAAAAACACGACACCAGGGACATTTACATGCAGGACGTGCGAAACTCGGGCAGTGAGTCGCATCCGTGTAAAACTGGTCGATCGGCTATGCTAACAATGCAATAGCCACGAAAGTCCCGACCACGGGGCTGTGCGCCAAGGGAAGTCACCTTGCAGTCACGCTGGGTGATTCCCAGCCAAACGTAGTCTTCTTGTACTACCGCAACCTTGACAACAAGATTGCCAGAGTATTTCGACACAAGAAGAAGTGGTCGGCAGAGGAGATTGTTTCAAACCACAAGATCGACGAGGATTCTGCCATTGCGGTTGTGGCTCACGAGGACTACATTCACGTCTTCTTCTGGAGTGGCGAGGAAATCCAGCACGAGGTCACTGACATCCCCAGCGATGACTCCCTTGCTGCGGCTTCGGCTCTCGCAATTTAGAGAAGTCGAATGCGTAGGAAATTAGTATTTTGGATAGGTTGACAGAATAAATTTACATTGTCGACTTGTTTAACTTGTTGGATTGATTAAGTGTGATTGAGATTCTTTTGTTTTTTGGGGGACAAAGGAATTTGGGGAAAAAAGAATGGAGGAAAATTGTTTAATAATGTAAAAACCACAAGGCCTTTATTAGGGTCACTGCGGACACTACCCCATCGCCCTAGCTCTCACTAGGACGCAGCGAACTAGTGTTACGCGCCGTTTGCCGTCCCGTGAGCGGAGGTAACGCTGCATATCGCCCGTCACACACATGGTAAACCAGCATTTGACATGTCAGATGTCATGCATAGGTGCCCATTAAGAGACTAGTGCCGCGATTCCAGTAGTGTCCGTGTTTCGATGTAGACCGGTCCATGTGCTACGTGCGGGAACGAGGGCCTAGTCCGCCGGGGTCGCGGCGGATGATGCATTGGGGTTTGCGCTAGGGCTGGATGCCAGGATGTATTGCACAGTTTAATCCGGGATTGACTATATAATTGATGTTGAGTAGAGCAAAGGGCTTGGAAGAAGGAAGCAGCATCATAGCTTCAACTTTGCACCTCTCCACACACAGAGCCAACATTGTATTCGACCCCCCAAAGGCCGACCATGGCGTCTTCCCCGTTGGCCATCCCCGTCAAGGTCGACGCCTTCGTTTTCAACCCAGATACTTGCAATGGAACGGAGAAGGAGCAGGCCAAGATTGCGCCCATCGGGCAGCCCAACTACAGCTACCTGCGCATCAAGGACTTTATGCTTCAGAACGACGTGCAGCGTCCTCTTGAACTGCACGGCTCTGCGCCAGCATCCCGCAACTCGCGCATCACAGACCTGGCAACAGGAAAGCTCCGAGCAGAGCGGATGGGTGTCTACATCCATTGGATGATCCCACGGCCGTACCGCTCAGGAGCTGCAAACACAGAGGCGGCAGATGGCACCCGTGCCCAGCGCGGCATCTCCACCGCCTCCTTCGACGGCGACGTGACGGATGCGCAAGCTCCCGTGTTCCCAGAGACGCCCAACCGATGGCTGGTGATCAGAAAGCTCGTGGGGGATGTGCAGCCGCCACAGGCCAAGCTGGATCCCGTCACCGCCTGGGTCGTTGAGAGCGACTGGATGCGCACCATCGACGAGCTGGACGACACGGGCAACACAAAGATGGATCTGCAGGTGGACGTCTCCCCGTATCTGTCAACGGCCAGCTCCAGCACAAGAGCCACTAAAGCAAGTGAGCCCAGCGTGGATCAGCAGGCGGAGATCTTCATTGGCGGGCGGGTCAACGCCAAGGACTGGGACAGCGAATCCAGCAAGGCCAAGAATCGAGTGTCTCTGGGAGTGCTCAACTCGTCCAACCAGCTCTTCCCGGACTACCAGCCCCACAACAGCAATGTGTACTCGATGCTGGACAGCTTCGAGTACAAGGACAGCGACGGAAAGACAGCCTACGCGACCAGCGCCGTGGCTGACTACTACGTGCTGGGATGGCACGACGACGCCGGTGAGGACCTGATGCGTCTGGGCAGCGGCTCCAAGACGAGGGGAGATCGCATTAGCGCCCTGTCGATGGCCCTAAACAGTTCCGAGGGCAGCGAATTGCCAGCAGAAGTGGCCGAGTGGCTCAACTCCCCCTCCGATGCACGCGTGGTGTGCCACGGCGCCATGTACGGTGTGCGATGGCACTCAAAGTGGGACAGCTTGACCAAGCCCGAAATCCCGGCCGACAAGGCCACAAAGGCGCTGGCCGACGTCACGCCCATTGCCATCGGCACGACGCCTCTGGACGCGCTCCTGTCCTACGTGTCGGCGCACCAGGCCGGGCCCATTGAGAAGCTGCTCGCCCAGTTGAGCGCCCTGCTGCAGGCGCAGAGCGACAACATCGAGGATCGACGCGCCGGCGCGGATGAGGTGCAGAACTACAACTTTGCTCGCTTCGCCGGCGGCACACGCTACTTGTTCCACATGGACCCGGACAAGCCCGCTACCCCGCCGTCAGACAAAGCTGCCGACGCGCTAAAGGTGCTCAACGACACCCAAGCGCTGTATGACGGCTCGCTCAGACAGCTCCAGAAGCTCCAGTGGGAGATCTTCGCCCTGTGGTGGCGCTATGTGACAGACGTGGGACGGGAGCACGACCAGGCCAAGCGGGACTACATCGAGGAGGTCGAGGCATTGAACAAACGATGGGGCGCTCTGGAGAGGTCCTTCGTCGAAGAGACACAGGCCGTCGAGGATGCCAAGAAGAGCATCGCCGACATGTCCCTCACGCTCAAGGAGGCCGTGGCGCCCGTCTTCAGCCAGCAGCGCGATCCCACCATCTTTGTCAGTGGGGTCCAGGCCGGCTGGCCCCTGGACTACCTCGACAACCTGTTGGTTCGTCTGGACTCGCAGATCGAGAAGCGCCAGGGCCCCGCGCCCGACCCCGCCACGTACGGCATCCGATGTCTCCCCACGCAGCTCCAGGCCTTGGCCGGCACTTTGGTGTCTGAGTTTCTGCACTACGGGTCCAAGGACAGTGTCGCAGCTGCCACGCCCGGCGAGAGACACGGCACGGCAGCCGTTGAGGTCTTCCCGCCGCTGTACCACGACGGGCGCGATGCGTGGAACAACACGCAGCCGTGGTTCCCGCTGTTCCTCGAGTGGGAGGCCGAGTACTACCACATCCCCTACGATAAGTGGAACATGGACGAGAAGGCGTCGCGCGCGGACGAGGACAAGAAGTTTCGCTACACTGTCAAGCAAGACGGCGATGCGCTGTGGGAGACTGAGAACACCGATCGGCGAACCATCTCAGGTCGCATCCTCCTTCTACCACAGCCCGTCTTCTCTCTGCATTCACAAGTGGACCGGCTATTCTCCAATACACCAGAGGCAGAGCTGGGTCCAATCCTACCCCCCGATGAGCGGCAAAAGGTTCTCGATGAGATTCGCAAGCTGCCCTTTGTCTCAGCGCCACTCGACGGCTTCGCAAATCACCTCTTGACGCTTGCCGACGGCAGCCATCTCAAGCCCAACGTCCGCTACCCGGGCGAGAGGCCGCAGCCCATGACGGAAGCGTACGAGGAGTCTGAAAAAGTCGGGCTGGGACGCATCGAGATTGAGCGCATTGGACCCGAAACCGACCTCACGCCCTATGCGTCTCTGGTGCGACTTGGTGGCCTCAAACACTGCGCCTTCAAGCCCGTCACCCACGGTCAGTTCAAGCTCACCAAGCTGAACATCATTGACAAATTCGGCCAAGCAGCGCCCGCTCTCGATACGACGCGCCGTCTGGGCGGGCCACATCCCATCTTCCCCTGCATTGGCGAGTACTATGAGCCGCAGGCGTATCAGGACACCGGCTACCCCAATGTGGTGGAGAAGCCCGACCAACCTGGGGACTGCCAGTTCATGCAGATCCCGCCCAGCATCAACCAACCGACTCGCCTCCACATGAACTTTGTGAAGCTGGAAAAGAACGACGACAAGTACAATTGGCGACCCGTGACAGAGTGGGAGACTCCCATCTGGGGATGGGTGCTGATCAACTATGTCAACTACGGCGTGCAGTTCTTCCTCCAAGACGGCACCTTCTATCGCGAGGTCCGCGTTGCGGACCCCAACAACCCGAACCAGGGCACGCACGCCACGGACAAATGGCTGCCGTTCAAGCCGCCGCAAAAGGATGATCAGCCGTTGAGCCAGCTTGACCGCCTGATTGAGCAGTTCACCGGCGACGGGGGCCGCCCGTACCTCCTCGCCTTCATGGACACCATCAACATTGCCATGCAGCGATCCCGCTCCGTCCCCGGCGCCTACAGCCAGTGCGTCAACTCGCTCATCGGACGGCCTCTGGCGCTGGCCAATGCTGGCTTCTCGCTGGAGCTCGCTACCGACGAACGGAGGAACCAATCTACAGTGGGTGACCAGCCGGATCTGCGCCCTCCATTCTCGCTGTTGCCGGACAGCAGCGTATCCAAGGACCCCATCATACAGTACGAGTTCCCCATCAAGCTGGGAGACACGGTCCGTCCCCACGATGGACTTGTAAGCTACTTCAATGCTCGGCCGGATCCTCAGCCAGAGGACGAGCTTGAGCTAGGGGACATGTTCACGCCGTTTGACTCGGACCCGGATATGAAGTATGATTCGGACCAGGTCCATCCCATTGACAAAGATACCATGTTCAAGCTGAAGTCGTATTGGCTTGACCCCGAAGAGTATACAGGACCAGGAGCGGCTGAGAAGTACACGCTCGACGCCAACAAGAAGCTCACCGTCTGCGGGCTGCTCATGGATCCGTTCACCCCCGTGAACGCCTACTCCAGCATTCTCCCAATTGAGCCGCTGAGCCTCCCCTCATGGACGTGGGAGTCGGCCCTCAAGAAGATGACTGCGTTTTTCCACTTTGGGCCGCTCCTGGTCGAGGATGACGTGCCAGTATTCGAGCCAAAGCGGCAGTTGACGCAAGACTATGACCTAGTGAAGGAGACAGTGGGGATCAATATCAAGCTCCCCTCGCTTGCCGTGGCTGAGTGGAGCTGGCTGCAGCCATATCCCGATCCTGAACAGGGCGAAGAAGAGACGGATCCTGTGCTGGACGAGGTGTACATGGCGCTGCAGCTTGCAAAAGTCGATCCCATGCCGGAATTTACTGCGGGGCCCTTGACCGCTGTGGAGGGATTTCTGCAGATGAAGCGGCCCATTACGGCGCCTGCAGAAGGGAGTGCTGGAAACTGACGTGATAGGGCCTGCAAGTAGGAATATGTAGGACTCAACGCAGGGTGGGGGTTGATGTGCCCAGCTTTCATGCGCGTGTCTTAACAAGGCGACTATGTGACTGTGTGCCCCCAAACTATGTGCTCCAGAACACTATTCATTTCCAAGATCCACTCTATAATACGAGCAATAACTAGTTGCTGGCCATAAATCTAACACATCATCCACACTGCGAGCTTATAGTTGTCCATGCTAAATGGTTCCCGCGAACACAGTGCCGTGTGTGCGGGGCTGCGGGGCCGGGCCGCATCTAGTCGCGTCCTGGTTCGCCGTCTATTCAGACTGATCCTCCTATCCTGGCAGACAGTGAATGGACTATGCATTCCTTTCGCAACCATTAGGGCAAGGACCTGCTGCGGGGTAAAGACTATGGCTGGCTGGAATGTGAGACAATCGGCAGTGGGCAGAGATGCCTATTGGGTCACCTCACACACCGCTACGATTCTCGGGGCGGACGGAAAGACATGCATGTGTGATAGAATCCGTGTTTTACATTTCTGCTGTGCACTAAACTGAGGCCAGACTCAGCGTGTACAGATAGACTCGGCATTTACAGCAGACTCGGCGCGTACAGACTCGGTGTGTAATAATCCGATAATTGACACGACGTGGCAAATGCGTCGCAAGGGCGGCTCGCTTGTACTGATACTCGACGTGACATTGTGGTGCCTGGCGATGAATAGGTGACATGGCCTTTGCGGCCTGTGCGGCCATCTGCCCAGCAGCCAAGTAGAATCCACATTGAGACTATCAACAGAATGAGAAGAGTATTCACAACTCTCCACACAGGCCTTTACCTAACGAACTACGCCTGCCAACGTGTCTGCGCTGGAAAGGAAATTCCGCAATCATGCCGTCGTCGCAATATCGCGTCGATTCATTTCATGTCTCTGTGAAAAGAGGTGACTGTGCTATCCATCTCCTCGTCAAGAATGGGGCAACGCCGCCTGACGACGAAGTCTTGGCCGCCGTCTTGATAGACGGCGGCGTCCACGTCCCCCCAACGTCGGAAAAGCCCATCATAACGGTGGAGGAGCCCCCCACGTACGCCACCATAGATTGGATCAATGCCAATTACAAGTTTGGGAAGGAGACTCAGTTGACGTTCGATTCCATCATCGTCACCCATTGGGATGACGACCATTACGCGGGCATCACTCAGCTGTTGACCTCGACTGCCAGCAGGTTCAGCAGCCCTGCAGAAAAGATTCCCTTTCTCAAATGGGACGGTAACAAGCCAGCTACGCATTTCTACTGTCCGTTGCAAAAGTCTCGGGCCAGCAAGGAGTTGCCAAAAAAACGATACAAGGGTATATCGGGAAGCAAGGATGAGTACGATGTGGTCGAGGAAGGCGGCGAGCAGATTATCAGATTCTATTATCAGCCGGATGGAAATAAAGATGAAGATCCGAATGAGGTCTACCCATTTGCCAAGTTGCATACTACCGACAAGGAAATTTGGGATGTGCTTGGTGTCAACTTCTTCAACCACGAAAATCTCAGCTCCGCCAAGAGGCCCCTTTCCGTCAAAGAACTCATTGATAAACACAACCCCGCGGATGGCAAGCCGGGAATGTACTGCGTTGGCGTCATGAGGCAGAACTTGGCCAAGGACAAGACCTTGATTAAGAGCGACGACGTGCAGCCATTCATTGTAGACGACAAGGGCGTGGATTTAACCAACCAAGGCTCAATTGCAGCCATGGTGCTCTGGAAGGCAGACAAGGCCGGTGATGCCCCAAGAGCCTCACACTACTTTGCGGGAGACATGGGTCAGAGCATTGAGGAGCCCATTCTGGAGTGGTTGGATGTCGGAGGCGTCAAGAGGATCCGCAGCGTCAAGCTCAACCATCACGGGTCCCATTTCTCTACGCCCCTGAAGATGTTTGAGAAGTTTCAGCCATTGAATACGTTTGTGCCTACTCCGATTAACGGTGGAGGAAAATACAATCATCCGTGTAAGTCGAGTCTTGAGGCTGGAGAAGTAAACTGGCAAATTCTAACCCCGGGATGCAGCCTGGTCTCTCTCGTTCCTCTGGTACCTCTGGTCCAGGTCTCAGGATGACACTGGCCGTGGGCCACGACTTCTTGCGGGCACATTTCCACCGGAAATCAGCTGGGATGAAGATGCCAAAACATGGTACGGAGCGGGAAGCATCAACACCAACTTGTTTACACAGGCTTCAGCAGGCTATCTCCTCTTTCAAGAGTACTACGACAAGCTGTTGGTCGACATCAATAACCAACTCACAGCCCGTGGTAAAAAGACACTTCCAGATGAGAGAGCCATTGTCAAGGGCTACAAGAGGGAGGAGCTGAAAACGGCATACATTGGTAATCGCTACGCGGAAATCTGGAGTCAATGTGGCTTCCCGACCATTGAATATCATTACTTGTCTTGTGGTGCGTATTCTGTCAAGACTGCGGCAAAGGCCTGGAAGTCTCTTCGCTTCGTCTTGATTAAATCATACGATGACGACGCCAAGGATGGCGAGGTTTGGTATGCCGACCTCAAAGACAACACCCTATACGAACCCCGGCCAATCATCATTACCGATGCAGTAAACTTGACGAAACTGGAGGCGTCAATAGAATCGAAAGTTCGCAAATCGGATCCGACTGGTCTTGGGGCCCCTCCCAGGAAGTCACCAAGGTTTACAGACCCTACAGACCCTACAATTCCAGGCCCTTCAGACCCTCCACGCCCCAAAGGCTCAACAATGGCCGAGGATGAAGAGAGGGAGATTGACATGGACTTCCTTGAGCACGCGCGGATGATGAAGGACACCATGTACATGCCAGAACCGACCAACCCAGGGGAAATGGATGACATAATGGAAGACGACGAAGACGACGATGGAGGGGACACTGAAGTAGATGCCGAAGTAGACGCCGAGGAAGACTCCGAAGAAGCTTCTGGAGAAGAGGAATCTGAAGAAGAGGAATCTGAAGAAGAGAAATCTGAAGAGGAAGCATCTGAAGAGGAAGAATCTGAAGAAGACTCTGAGGACTACGAGGACGCCGACTATGATGTTGTCAGCGTTCCATCTCCGCCACGAACCCGCCCAAAGAGAACCAGCACCGGAGCCAAAAGAGCCGCTCCGCCTCCTGCGCCATGGGCCCTATTCACCAGCCGCCTCTCTGAGGAAGATATTCGTTCTGCAGGTGTCAACCCGTCCAATTTCGACCGCTTGCCATATGGGCCCTTGGACAGCTTTGTGGAGGATCTGCACGACGGTGTCCTCTGCTTGCAGAGGAAGCCTCCCATTAACACAATGGCGACCGACAGTGAGACGCTGTTTACTCTCACCGATGAATGGCAGGTTTGGTTCATGGATGTGCTGAATGCAAAGGAGCTGAGTGTTGTTGACGGAGCGAAGGGAGCCATTGACGGCTTCTCGCAGCTCGTGTCTCTTGCGCCTCTGGGGACCGGCCCGATAGGCAACACGCACCCGCGGATTAAATTCCGTTCCATTGAGGGCACACTTCAGCGTACGTTTGGTGCTACAAAGTTTCTCACAAAACAAGGCCTCATTGACAAACATTCCTGCTTGGTCTTCGGCATGGAAGCCTTTGCTGAAGCTAAAACTGTCTTCCTCTATGATTTGGCCCACTTCGTCGGTATGGAGGAGCTCCTTGAGAACCCGTTGATCCAACTGCTTGGCACCGTCCCTCTGATTATTCCGAAGACGGACGACGAACTGAAAGAAACGAGGAACGCCATCTGGTTCTATCCTTCCAACGACTACAAAACCACGGTTCGTCTGGAATGGTCGATTGATTCTACAAGCCGCGACGCGTTGAACGATTTGCTCTCCCCGCTGAACATCAAGTTGGGTCCAACGTCGGCCATTTTCCGGAGGGCCAGCCAGCGATCGACCACTGGATCAAAGGAAAAAATGTCGTCCGTGGGAGGCGTAGTGTTCCGTTCCGAGGTTGAGCTTGGCGCGCTGAAGCTGGGCGGCATTGTCGAATTCACCAAGACGACCACAAAGCTCATACTTACCATAAACAGCACTACAAAGGAAGTGCTGCAAACTGTCCTGAGCTGGGCCGCTGCTGTCCTTGGGATTAGCGCCGACATCTTCGACTTCACCGAGCTCCAAGGGCAAAACACTGGCTCCTTTGGAATCGGAGAATTCCACCTTCGACGCATCACCCTGAACTTGGTTGAGAACAGACAAACAAAGAAGATGCAACTGTCCTCCTTTAGTCTTGAAATGGAGATGAAGCTCCTCATTTCAGTAGGCGAATCGGGGGCAACCTTGTTTATGATCACGTATGATTACAAAAAGAGTGATGGCAGCACTATAACTGCCGGCCTCTGGTGCCGTAAGCATCGACCCATCTCTCCTGCTTTAGAGTAGATGACTGACTGTATGCAGCAATGCCCCCATATATTGACCTAGAGTTGAGAAAGGTCTTTCCTGATTACGAAAAATACCATCAAATGCTTCCTGTTTCCATTGACCCAGACAACTGGAACAAGACCCTTGACCTGGCTGCCCTAGCTGGATTTGAGGACGCCCCTGATTTTCTCCCGACCCAGGTGCTGGTGGCAAATTTCCGGGCCAATAAGAAAGGAATTACTTTCACGGGTTCCTTGAGACCCAAGATTGAGGAGGGCAATATCCCGACAATAGTGATTGGTGAAGTAACGCTGATTGCTTCCTATGAATGGGGTTCAAGGGCCAGTGGACCTGCCGCCGCGCTCATGGCCGAGGGCAAGTTTGTCGGTTACTTTGCCATCAGGGCTTTGATCCAACAGCCCAAGGGCGCCAGATATGGATGGCCAACGCAGCTTCTCGGAGAGGTTGCGTATCGGTCAGATAAGAAGACATGGACACTGCGTGGGTCCATTTACGACCTCTATGGCTCGACCCTGGCTCAATTCTTTGACAAGGATGAATCCATCACCAGCGCAGCCATGTCGGTCTTGGAGTGCATCAAGGTGGAATCGTTGGAAATTACTTACACCTACACCAAGAAGGTGGCATCCAAACTCAACATTGAAGGAGTTTTAATCTTGGGCTATCACAAATTTACCCTAACCTTCAACCACACCGGCGACGATTGGTCCTTTGTTGCCAAGGGTGAGCTGGATCGGAACAACGACGTCAGGGCGACTTTTGGGGACTTTATCAGCAGTTTTACGCGTGAAGAGGTGTCCCTTCCGGATTTCCTAGTCAACATCAAAGTGTCGCTACACAAAGACGATGTGATGGATCTGGTGGTGAAGAAGATCCCGGTTGGCTCAGACAAAAAAGCCATGGCCATTATTCTCTCAGTGAAGCTCCAGGGGCTCTTCTTCCAATTCATCCAGTTTCGTGAGGTTACCGACAAGGGAGGCAAGCCACCGCCCGTCAAGCGCATCATTGTCGCGTCTTTGAGCGAGCTTGCATCGACGGCCATTCCAATGATTGGCAATGTCAAGCAGCCATTTGACGAGGTGCTCTTCTTATGGGTCCAACCAAAGAGCAAAACAGCCCCGCCATCAGAGCCTGACGGCATAACAAAGGCCCAGCTGGACCCCATCAACGACGCCCTGAAGAAATTGGGCAAGAGTGCTTTGCCTTTCAAGACGGTGAAAAAGGAGAAGCCAAGACCCCAAGACGTGCTAATCACCAAGGGAATGCACTTTATGCTGATGCTCCGCAGGGCTAATGGCAAGTCGGAAACGGTGCTTGATTACACCTTCGAAAAGTCCAAAAAGCCTGGCAAGGGCAAATCAAATGGCGATTTTGAGGTTGCCGGGAAGGACGAAGGGAAGGACGAAGAGAAGGTCGAGGACAAAGGGTCCAGCATGGCGCCGTACGAAAAGAGAGACGGACCGTTGTCCATCAAGAATATCGGTCTAAAGTACTCCACCGGCGACAGTGGGAAAGAATCCATCTTGTCTGTCCGCCTAGATGCGTCCGTGAAGATTGGACCCGTCGACTTCTCTCTCCTCGGATTCAGTCTGGGCTTGAACTTTGCAAAGAATAAGGATGATGATGATGACGAACCCTTCAGCTTACAAAACCTCCCTGATCCAGTCCTTGGCCTCGAGGGGCTCCAGGCAGGATTCGACCGTCCGCCCATCGAAATTGCTGGGCTGCTACGGCACGGAAACGATGAACAACAGACTTATTATGCAGGTGCATTGACGGTCAGCTATCTGCCATGGCGCTTCCAAGCTGCGGGATACTACGGAAAGACCAAGGGAGCTGATCCCTTTGAGACAATCTTCTTGTACTGTGTTCTGCGGGGACCGCTGATTACGCTTCAATTTGCCACGATCGAGGGTATCTGCGGTGGGTTTGGTTACAACTCGAACATCAACTTCCCCAGCGCAAGGGAGGTTGTGAGATTTCCCCTGATTGAGGGAGATGCAACACAGCCTGGAGAGGACGATGGCCCCTTGGACATAATGGAGCACTTGATTACCACCAAGTGGTTCTTCCCGAAGAAGGGGTCGTTTTGGGTCGCGGCCGGCCTCACCGTCAAGGCCTTTGAGATCTTGTCGGTCCAGGCTGTTATTGTCATCCAGTGGAATCCCTACGTACAGTTGGGCATCTTCGGGCTTGCCAGGGCGAGCATTCCCGGCGGCAAAACGAGCTTCAAATTTGCCAACGTCGAGTTGGGTATTGCTGCCTCGCTCAACTTTGAGACGGGCGTCTTAAAGATTGAGGGAGAGCTGACTCCTGCCTCGTTTATCCTGGATCCCAACTGCCATTTGACGGGTGGCTTTGGCTTGTACAGCTGGTTTGACAGCAAGGATCCAGCACTCCGAGGTGACTGGGTCTTCACCATTGGCGGTTATCATCCTTCTTACGAGAGGCCGCCGCAGTATCCCAACCCCCCTCGTCTGGGGATCAGCTGGCAGTTTGGCGGCGCCATCAGCATCTCGGGCCAGGCATACTTTGCCATCACTCCAAAGGTCTGCATGGGAGGCGGTCGACTAGACGTGGCCCTGTCCCTGAATCCCCTGTTTGCATACTTCAACGCCTTTGTGGACTTCCTCATTAACTTCAAGCCCTTCCACTTTATCGCAGAGGGAGGTCTTTCAGTGGGTGTCAAGTTCACGCTTGATCTGTGGCTCGTGTGCATCAATATTAACATCGAAATTGGGGCCCGCCTTCGTATCAAGGGCCCGCCCATCCAGGGACTGGTCCACGTCGACTTTTGGGTGTTTGGCTTTGACATCAACTTTGGTGCCAAGGACGTTGAAAAGAACAATGCCCTCCCTGTGGCAGAATTTGTCGAGGTTGTCTGTCAGGCCCACACATCTGGACCTACTGCCCTCGTTGGACCTGCTATGAGTGCAATTACGGACACTTTGGCCGCGGATGATATTGAAGCACACGTTTTTGCCGTTGAGGAGGGACTTGTTCCCAAGGACAAGATTGAATCCACGCCAAGTGGAACTCTCTGGGTGGTGAGAGCTGCTACGTTTGAATTCTCCGTCAATTGCAAATTCGTCATCCAAGACGCCACCGTCGTGACCAAGTCACCCAATGACACCCTCATCTGGAAGGACGAGGTTCCTGGCACTGGGAATGACATATACGCAAAGCCTATGCACACCACTAGCCCTATAACATCACATTTGACCATCACCATCAAGCCAGAAAAGACCGCCCTGATGACGGTCCCGACTGAGCCTATCTGGAATTTGAATGAGCGCCTCACCAAGGATGTTCCCCTTGCATTGTGGGGGGAGTGTAAGTCTTCTTCTCCATCATCCGCCACCATCTACTGACAAAGCGCAACAGACGACCCCGCGGCCGATCCCTCTGACACCAAAAACCCATCATCTCTGCTCAAAGGCAACAGCGATAAATCCGTCAATCTCATGACAGGCGTTCACCTTACTCGTCCCCTCCCTCTGCAATCCGAAGACACCACGGTACCATTTGACGTCAGGCTGTTCCAGATCCAGTCGCTCGCAGCGGAGAAGCCCATTCCCGAGCAGGCAACCCCAGCGCCAGCCTTTAGCCCCATCGAGGACACTGGAAAGGAGCAATGGGCAGACGTGCAGCGAAGGTGGGACGAGCCGCTTGCCGGGAAAGATGCATCCAAGGACGCGGTGACCCTCTGGACATCGCTTGGGTTGGCAAAGCTGGGATGGGCGGCCAAGAAGGTCGAGTCCAAGACTGGGAAGTTGACGGGCGCGAAGCCGCGCAAGGTTATCGAAAATGTTGGCAAGTACTATCTCTGGGCACCTCTATTGAGTGGTGTGTAGTCCCGCTTTAAATGAACCTCCTTGTCTACTGTCACATCACACTGAAAGATGCGGCTTAAACATGGTTTATGGGGTCACTTTCAACCCAGATTTAATTTCGAAAAAGCCCAAAGGGGAACTGATCATCAAATCATATGTCATAGACTGTGTCAAATTCAGTGACTGCCAGTAGTGTGCGTGAAGGAATGACTATATGCTACAATCTGGGGGTTAGGGTTAGGGTAGTAGAGCGCAGTATCCATCCCAGCGTAGTTATATACAAGGTTCTTGCCTCAAAGTTCCACAATGTATTCAATCTGCATGCTTACTCCACAATATTCATTTCAATGCATATCTTGGGGCTGAAATAAAGCCTTAGGCCTTCAGTTCGTTGCCGATGGCGGCACACTCAGCTCTTGGAAGCTGGGGAAATCAGGCTTGCCATCGTCCCGAATATTGACGACTTGCCCATCACTAACATACGCCTCCAGCCATCCGATGCTAACTTCGCAATGGATCTCGCTAACCCACGGTCCCTCTTGGGCACGCATGGCCTGGAAGTCAGGGTCGGCGGCCAGCTTCAGCATCGTGTCCAGATCGCGGAACAGAAACTCGACTTGAATGTCGTAGTCCCGGACAAACCACTTGTTCCCCAAGGACTTGTTAAGCTCAGAGGTGGCTTCCCGGAAAGAAGAAGGGGAGTAGTACTTTGGTGTGCGGTCAGTAATGCTTCAATCATGCGCTGGCAAGACGCAGACTCACGATGGCATAACCCTCAATACCATTCTTGGCATGGAGTCTTGCTGCACGGACAGCATGCTCCTCGCTGACGTATCGGTAGAAATCCTCTTCTGACACGTCTGGCTGGCGGTAGTGACCGACAGTCATTCTCAAGAGTCGCTTTTTCTCAATACCTTCAGCCATTGCTGTTCAGAAGATGTGATTGGTTCTTAGGTGACTTTATTGGGTTGGGTCTCGTCCAAGTCCCTGTTGAGGTGGCAGACCAGTCGAGGTGACGCAGGAAGGACTTCCCAATAAATAGTTTTCATGGACCTTGACTCCCTGGACTCTAGTCTATGTTGTAACCTGTAATCAGCTACATTCCACTACCATTTCATCCTCACTTTACAGGCTAAAAGGGCCATCGGTGCTTGTGGGCACCGACTTGGGCATAGCCTGATGGAATTGGTGGCATCATCAGCCTTGCCAGGGTCAGCGTCAGCTTCTCCAAGCGGTAGTGCTGCCACTGTGGGGGTTTTGCATCATCTCACTCAGACTCATCTTTTGCCCCAAATAAGACTAGATTCTCGGACCTAAGGCGAGGTATGCTTGACTGCATCAACATGATTAGTTCAATCAGGCGTAAGCGATTTCTAAACCAAGCAAGTATCGGCATAATGGTAATAGCTTTCTACCAAAACAGTAAACATGGAAAACGGTTCTGTATTGAGACAGATCAATCCTTGACCTCTTGGCCCAAGTGAATTGGGCTGAATGAGTTACTCTACGGAATAATGGGTATTTCGGCTTTCTGCATCGCAAAGTTTACGGGGTAGTATTAGCGTAAGGTGATAATTGAATACATTTTTAACACCACATCTCTTCATCTCAGCTACCTCTTTCAATAAGGCCTCATCCACCTGGTGAGATCGGAAGATCGGCTACTTCTGTACCGAGCCTAGACCTAATGGGGGAATCACCGAGCCAGCATCATTGCGGGTGGAAGTAAAACTTGCCATGAGGTTACAGGTAATATCACAATGACGTTATAGCTCGCATCAATTGCTGCAAGCCAATTAGTTACCATTCTGAGTCCCTCTTTTGCGTATGTTTGCCTTGTTCTGATAAACAATGAAAAAGAAAGAATAAGAGGAATCGGGGGTGTAGCCACCAGTTAACAAAACCTGCCTACAGAGACATTCAATTGCTCTAAATACAAGCTGAGTTTTCAAGCAACAGATCCTTTGCTCGCAACATGTCGACTTCTTCGATATTCAGCACCGCCAACCTGCCTCACCTGGGTACGGCACTCTTGCGCGTGTCTCCTCTAATTCTCTCGTCGGCATCCTTGATGTATTGCTGGGCCCAGGATGTATTCTTCGGGGCATTTGTGCACCCAGAATTGAGCAAGGATGAAGCTCATCCAAGCGGCAAGTATCTTCCCGGGTACATGCGCGTGGTTCTGAAGCGTGCACTCCGAGGGATTATACTTACTTATCCCCCAACCATGCTTCTTTCGATTGCCAATGGTCTCAGCAACCAAAGCCGCGAGATCCGTGGTCTTTACTTTGGTGCAGCTGCTCTGAGCGCTGCCCACTTTTACTGGCGCCCTCTCATGATGGCCAAGTTGCATCGTATCGAGGACCCCAAGAATGCCGGCGCTGTGGCTGAAAAGGAAATGGAGACTTGGTTTCCTCATCATCATAAGCGAACATTACTCGTCAATGTTCCTGCATACATTTGCATTTTAGCAGCAACATTGGGAACATTCACTGAAGGGCTGAGGTAAAGAGCATTGATCATATTTGTATCTGCAGGGTTAGGGTTAGGGTCAAGACCCTTGCAGGAAAAGAGAATCTGTCTTCTTAAGCGAGTTGGCGCTTTATAACCGAATTAAATAGCTTGCGTACCCATCATCCAATGATTTCTTTGCATCGTTAATAGCCAGTTTTGTTTGATGGAGAACTCAACCATGCAAGGTACGTGACAGCGGCCCACCCACGCAGTAAAGGGGGGAAACGCGCTAGCTTTGTCTTGACAATTTCGCTTCCAACGCCACCGTTTTTTCAGCTCTTCGCGTGCGGCGGAGACTTGGATAGCGCCTGGTAGCGGCCGCCGATCATGATGAGGCCAACTCATAAAGATGGATGCAGATGGTAGAAAAGAGACGAGATGTGACATCATAGGATGCTTAAATCCATTTAGGTGCATTGCCGCTGCTGCTTTACAGCATGATAGCTGTCAGTGAGCGACGGAAATCAATCTAGGGTTCTATTGGCTCCGCACAACACTCTAATTGTGCTACCAAGTACACCTATATTGTAAAATAGCACAATTTGAGTGGACATCAATTATGCGCTACCTCGGGTCATTTAACAGATTGAAAAGTCATATCCAGAGTGTAAGAGATGTGAGATGTAGTGGTCATAAACAACAGCATCCTTTCTGGAAGCTTAGTGCAGTACTAGGGAGACGCCCAGCATTTCCTTCAGTACATGTAGCATAATATAAACAATTGAACATGATGTTCTCACGAAATAAATTCCAATCCGACCACGCAATCTTTAAGTATGAGTTGTCCCGAGTCCAAACTTGTCTTCGAGAGTCATAAACCAATGTCTCTGGCGCTAAACTCATGGATTGACAACAAGTCTAGGAAACCAACTCTTTTTGCCTATCATCACTTGGTACAAATACCAATAACCTACATCCTCATGCGTCTGGAGCGGAAGCTTCTGCAGGCACCACGAGTCGATGTAACCACAGCCTTCAAAGTGGGAGTCGCGGAGGCCGCGGAAGCCGGAGTCACTGCAGGGGTGGTAGATCCGTTGGAGCTGGAGGCAGAATCTCCACCAGCCACCGTCTCAGTCTTGTCGCCGGATGATCCGCTGGCGCTGCCGCGGATGGTGCCTCCGGGGATTACATCGGGGCCGGGGATCAAGCCGTACGAAGTAGAGGTTCCCCAGATGCTGAAATTGACGGCCGCGTCAGTCGACTTGTACACGCCGGGGATCTGGACAGCGGAGCCGGGCATGCTTGTGGCTGTGTTCCCGGTGACTTCGATTTGGGCACAGGCGTAGTAGAACTCGGCCTCACCAACGTGGGCACCGTGCAATGCAATGTGTTCGCCGCGGACGAGGTACTGGCCATTGGGGACCGTGGAGGGGATGGTGAACCAGATGCGATCCTCCCCGTAGCTACACCAGGCACTGGATCGGAGAGACTCGGCGTCTCCAGCCGTGCAGAGGAGAGACTGGTGGACCTTGTACCAGCTTCCGGTGCCTTTGGACGTCTTGGCATCGTCCGCAGCAGTCATGTAGACCTGCGTCGGGCCGGGGTGCAGCATACCGGTGCCACCGTAGGCCTGCTTCAGACCCACCTTGTCGCCGGCCTTGACGGTGTAGACCTGCGGGGCTCCAGTAAACTCCTTATTGCATGTGAAATCGGCGTCGGTAGGACTGATGGAGCCCGAGGGGATATTCTTGAACTTAGTCGGCATGTAGCTGTTTTGATGCTGCTTGATGTACGTGTTGGCGCTGCCCTGCAGCACGTCGTTGATGACCAGCTGGTCGAACGTGTAGTGGGCGTTGACCAAGGCAACAAACCCCAGGACTGAGCGGAGAGCGGTGGTGGCCTTCATGGTTGAGAAATGAACGATTGGAAGTCGACTTCAAGCCGACGTGTAAACGAATGGTAAAAATGGCTTGAACGAATGAATTGAATGGTTGGTGAAGAAAATCCCATTTGAGGCGATGGAAATCACTTGTATTTATGTGTACCCCAGAAAGAGATTGCCTGACATCCTGATGAAATTGATCAAATTTTTCCGTCCTTACAAGGATGATTTTGATGTTTCGCCAAAGTACATCCCCTCTCCGTTTCAGAACCCTGGATGATTGCTTGCTTCCATGTCTCTTCTATGGAGAAAGAGGGACGACGCGCTAACGCCAGGGGCAGCCGAGCCTTGGCGACACGGGTAATTTTGTCTAGATTGGCGAAGCACACAAAGTCGACCCACTGGAGGTGTCCCAGACACAGCTTCGCCAATGCTCGGGTTGTTCGCGAAAATTGGGTTGTACGCGATTGGCCTGTTGCAAAAGTACAATAAACTGCCGAGAAGTAAGCTTGTTTCAGGCCCTCCAGATGCTACCATCGCGTAGGTAAAGTGACATCGTATAGAACACGTGGTGAGGGTCCGAACAGACAACATGAGCCCAGGCAGGAGGCTTATTACCAATAGCAATACCCTCAATGGAGCACACAAGCCTCACCAACCCAGAAGGAATGATTTCTTCCGTATTCTTCCAAGGCGGACAGGACCGCTGAGTGGGGTGGGACGAGCTTCAAGCTTAGAAATAACGTAAAAATAAGAGAAGCCCGCATTTTCTATGAAGAGAAAACGCGTGACATGTGCTGGTGTTCTCCTAGGGGGTAGGGTTCATTCTATTACATGATTGTGGAGGGATATACACACTACTTTTATGCAATGGGAGAATGAGGATTAATCATTAATTCATCAGATGTTTAGCTTTGGCACAAACAAGACTCATAAATCTACTCATTCCAAAGTCTACTGAAAATTTCATTGACCCAACGAGCTCGCATCGTGCTTCTTTAATGCATCAAAGTTGATCGTCTTCTCCCCTCGCTGTGAACGCCATGCATTTGTGGACTCAAGCAACTCGGGGCACCCTATAAGCAGCCATCCCCATTTCTTTACAAAGGGTATATTTGCCTCCCAGCCGCTGATGTCGTTTGCGCTACCCCATACAATAAGTGCCGGTCGATCGGCCCCCTGTCCGTCGTCCTCGGGGTAGTAGACCTCGTCGGACAGTTGATCCTTATCGAATTCTGAAATTGACAATGCCCTTAGAATGTTGTCCCGTAAGCGCGGAAGCGGTAAGAGGTCTATCCATGGATGATGAAACACCGTCTTTTGCATTGCCGTTGGGTGCAGGATTTCAGGACATGAGGGCAATGGTACAATCGGGGCCGGAAGCAAAGGTCCTCGCACCCAAAATGGCGAGATAAACTCGTTTCGACACAGCGAGTCCACTGGGATGCCTATCTGTTTAGCGTTGTGGGATAGCGCGTTGAGTGCATTGATTCGGATTAGGAGATGTAGGAATGACAATTTCGGCGAACGGAGCATGTAGTCCTGGTAAGCTTTGGCTTGCCATTGTCGAACTCTTTCCCCTCCGTCGCAATCGGGCAAGATTCGATAACCGTCATTGCACCTTAGCTGAGTCTCAAATTCTAAACCATCGTAGCCAGTGTGTCTAATATGCGAGACATGTCTGTCCCTTGATTGATCGAACTGTCTTGACTGCGAATGAGTACCAGTGCCATTGATTTGTTCCCTCTTCCGTCGTCCTGTATATAATTAGTCTTCACACACCGCATCTTCATCTCATCAAGACGGCGAACACTCACGAGAGGCTCTTTGACTGAGCCGGTTCTGTATTCTCCTTCTGTCCTTAGAACTCGCCACGCCGGTCCAGTCCTCACCGGAATCACGGAGTTCCGCCAGCCCATGCCATGTTGACACAGTAATTAATTCTTGGGACTGCCCCTCAGTGTTCATATCCAACTGCTTGCGGAGGTACGAAATTCTTCCAGCACCTTGATTCCTGGTTAGTATGCAGGTTGCTGACCTGCAGAACTTCTAGAATAGCTCTCAGGAGTTCCATAACCCCTGTGAATTTGGGTTCTCTTTCTGGGCTTAGCGCTCGGAGTTAGGACAAGGCCGAAGCTAATGCAGCCATCTGACAAAACCGGGGCCTATTGTTGGCGCCAAGCCAAATTAGTACAGGAGAATACAGGCGCGTCACTGTCTCTGGAAAGTGGGGCTGTTCTAATTAGCAACATTAGTAATCTCAAGGATGCCATAAAGTACGGTTTTTACACTCTGAGATACTTGGCTATCGGTAGCTTCAGGATATGAAATGAGACTGATGAGATGATGGTCATTTTGCTTACATGTACAGAATTATTTTATCGCTATCTGGGTAGGAAATTAATGCCTAGCACAACTTGAACACCAGCAGAGTAAATCGTTAACCAATTTTGTGAGGACTGATCTGAAATGCATCTCCAACTTTAGCTATTCATTTTTGTATTCTTCCTTTTCAGCGCGTCGCATGTATTAAATATGCAAATAAGAAGAGAAAGAAAAATAGAATACTCATCCTGCGATATGTTTCATGACCCGTTTTTGGTCTTGTCGAGTCGATGCCGGTGGTGATTGGGAGAATGAATCATGTCTAGGGTGACGGCAAGACGTGACCCACATCATGTTGAAGAATTGGCTCATCCCTCTACTTTCTGTACATATGAGCATGTACTCAACAATGATGGTAGATCTAGAGCTAATTTAATTGCGCCACTGTGTTAAGGTATTTCTCGTCTGCATCATGTTCGCTAATGCCTGGTCTCAACAATGCCGCAAAATACGTGGTTGAAGCGCTCTCCTAAATGAACCAATGGACGCATAGCGTAGATTACACAAACTTGGAACCCCTGTACGCTCAGCCGCACCATCTGACGGAATGAGCTGCAATGCCGACCCCGCAACTTTTTGTCGCACTCCGGCCGTTTATTCCGCTCATCACACATCAGGCTCCGGAAGCCGGGCTCGGTCTGGCCCCGCCGAGTTTTGACCATGGACGGGCAGATGACCGATCCCAGGACTCACAATGACTACAACGTCGGTTGGATTTGTGCCCTACCAAAAGAGCAAACTGCGGCAATAGCTATGCTGGATGAGCGACACCCAGACCTCGCAAAGCCCCCAAATGACCACAACACGTATACTCTAGGGTCAATTCGTGGTCACAATATTGTCATTGCTTGTCTCCCCAAAGGAAAATATGGCACAAATTCAGCAGCTTCCGTGGTGGCGCGAATCACTCAGACCTTTCCATCTATCAAAATTGGACTCATGGTTGGCATCGGCGGTGGCGTCCCCCCAGACGTTAGACTAGGAGACGTTGTCATCAGCACCCCGGTGGACGACTACCCCGGCGTAGTCCAGTATGACCTTGGCAAGGAACAAGACGGAGAATTTAGACGGACCGGCTCGCTCAACAATCCCCCAAGCGCCTTGTTGACAGCGTTAGGGAAATTGGAGAGTGAGATTGAAATGAATGGCTCAAAAATACGGGAATACCTTGATGAAATGGCTAAAAAATACCCCAGATTGGCGTCAAAGTACACCTGCTGCCGTTCCCTTAGGGACCCGCTGTCCACCGAAGAAATATCACCCATCCGAGACATGGCTTCGGAGGTTGAAACAAGAGATTGTGGGGTTCATTACGGCCTTATTGCATCCAGTAACAAGGTGATAAAGGACGCAGCCGTCCGTGACAAGATTAATGAAAGCCTTGACGGGAATGTTCTGTGCATCGAAATGGAAGCAGCAGGACTGCTGGAATTCCCAAGCATTGTTATTCGCGGTATTTGCGACTATGCAGACTCGGGGAAGAATAAGGACTGGCAGGAATATGCTGCGGCCGTTGCTGCCGCATGTGCCAAGGAACTCCTGGAATATGTGCAGCCAATGGAAGTTAGCCATGAACGTCCAATGAAAGAAGCGTTTGGCAAGCGTGAGTAACCGAGCTGTTGATTATGCTGGCGGACTCTAACGATAATACAGTTCTGGGAAATATTGATGAGAATGTTCAACAACTAAGCATCAAGGCAATGGCAGACCAGGACCAAAAGATTCTGGATTGGCTCACGCCTATCAATTATGCCACCCTTCAAACCGATATACTCAAAGCAAGACAACCAAAGACATGCCAATGGCTTCTAGATTCACAATACTACCGAGATTGGCTGAATACTGAAGCAAACACTCTACTCTGCCCCGGAATCGCTGGAGCTGGGAAAACAATCGCCACTTCAGTCGTCGTCAAAGATCTGATTCAAAACCATTCGCGAGACCCAAACACGTCGCTTGCTTACATATACTGCCGACACTCTTGGAAAGAGCAGCAGAAAATCGAGGATTTGGTAGCGAGTCTAATAAAACAGCTCATTAAAGGCTTAAATAAACTTCCGGCAACAGTCAGAAAGTTTTACACTCAACATCAGGAACAGGACACAGCGCCAGAGCTTGAAGATTATCTAAGAGTGCTACATGAGGTGGCCGCCATACCATCCAATATATTTGTAGTCATCGACGCTCTTGACGAGTGTGAAGATGTCTGCCGAGGAAAGCTGCTACGTGAGGTTTTCAAACTCCGGGATCAGTATGACGCGAAAATTTATGCCACCTCCAGATTTATCCCGGAAATAATGGATTTATTTGAAGGATGCTTAATACTGGAATACCGTGCGGATACTGACGACGTCGAGCAATATCTTGAAAGGCAAATGGAAGAGTTGGTACCATTTCTGGAACCCAAATCAGAATTGTACAATGACATGAGGACGGGAATATTAGAAGTTGTGGGTGGAATGTAAGTTATTATCTACGGAATCAGCGAAAGGCAAGCTGGGCTAACTCTCGCAGGTTTCTTCTAGTGAAGCTCTATCTTGACTCTCTCACCGACAAGCTTACGCCAAATGAAATGAAGAACAGTTTGAAAGCCTTGCGCAATTTCGCTGCAGTAAACAACGAGGCAAACAAAGAGGCAAATAACGAGGACTACAAGATCAAACTGCTTGACCATGCATATGAGCAAACCATGGACAGGATTACGGCACAAAAGAAAGGCTTAAAAGAAGTTGCGCTCAAAACCTTGGCGTGGATCACCTGCGCCAAGAGGCCTCTGAACACATGGGAACTACGTCACGCACTTGCAACAAAAACTGGAACACAGTCCCTGGACGAGGGAGATCTGCTGCAACTCAAAGACATCCTGCGGGTTTGCGCTGGGTTGGTGATTGTCGATGAGAAGAGCGAACTAATTCGATTGGCCCACCGCACTACTGAAGTATACTTTGAGCAGAGGAAGGATATATGGTTCCCGTGGTGTGAAAATGAGATTGCCAGAGCCTGCGTCACATACGTGTCCTTCAACGCCTTCGAGAGCGGATGTTGCCGACACAGACAGGACTTTACTCAGCGCTTGGCTGTACACAAACTCTACCACTACGCATGTAACAATTGGGGACACCATGCACGACTAATGAAGCCATTTGAAATGGCTCCCTCGGACTTGCTGTGGCACCCAGGCAAGCTTGAGGCATGGAGCGAGGCCATGTGGCGAGAGGAGGGCCCTCATGATATTCCAAAGAAGGTGAGCGGTCTGCACATGGCAGCTCATTTCGGAATCAAGGAACTGGTCCAAGGTTTACTTCCATCGTGTGGTCCAAATATCATAGACGACCATTGGCGCACCCCGCTGTGTTACGCCGTCTATAACGGACATGAAGCCGTTGTTGAATTACTCCTGGCCACTGATGGCATCGACCCCAACTTGGAGCCTTACAAACCATCTATATTTCCACAGGGCGCGCCTCTTGCAGTGGCCGCATCGACGAGAAACCAACGGATATTGGAGATGTTGCTTGACCATCCAAAGATTGACCCGAACTCGTCACGTACTGACCCGCTCCGGCTGGCAGCGAGTAACGGAAACGTGGAAGCAGTGGAGCTACTTCTGAATCACCCAGGGATCAAACCTGACCGCCCTTACATGGATGGACGTACGCCACTGTCCTTTGCGGCGGCAGGTGGGCACACGGCAATAGTGAAACTGCTTCTCAATCAAGAACAAGTCGCACCCGATTCGACGGATACTTCTCATTCTACACCTCTTTGCTTTGCGGCCTGGAACGGCCATGAGGAGATAGTCAAGTTGTTACTTGACACATGCAAGGTTAATCCCAACGCAAGGGGATCCGAGAAGGAACGAGATACCTGTACGCCGCTGTGCTTGGCGGTAGAGAACGGACATGAGGCTATAGTGAGGATGCTTCTCGGACATCCGGACATACAGCCCAACATTGGAATGATCGAAGACGACTTGAACTACACGCCCATTTCGCTGGCATCAGAGATTGGGCACAAAAAGATAGCCCTTCTACTTCTTAGCCATCCAAAACTTGACCCTGATTGCGAATGCAGTTTCAATGGCATCTCTCGCCGAACACCACTGTCAATTGCAGCAGAGCAAGGCCACGAGGACATCATCGAACTATTCATCCGAGATGACCGCATTGGTGTAAATAAAAAAGATTCTAGCGGACGTACACCGCTTCACTGGGCAGCAGAAGGGGGTAAAGCAGAGATTGTCCAGTTGCTGCTTACAAAGGATGACATTGACGTACATTGTGAGGATGCGAGAGCCCAGAGCCCTTACATGGCTGCAGTCAGCAAGGGGCATGACGCCGTAATGAGAATATTAGGAGAGCGAATGGGTCTCATACATATTTGAAATAAATAATCATCTTTAGAACTGCCTATATGATCTTGACCTTGCTACAGGATAGCTTTGTAAACGACAAGTTGGCAGGTGTCTGATAGAAATCATAGAGACTCAAGGGTTCTCCATCTTCCTTCTCTTTGGTTGTGCCATCATTCTCAAGTTGGAGTTTACCCATGCTCTTCGTCACATCAGTGGATTCCCCTTCAAAGCTCTGCCTTCTGCTTCCGGAAATACCAGGCATGTGTCTGGCAGCCGTGGCGATCTCTCCGTCGCTGACGGTGTCTCCTACTTTGAATACCAACGGCAGAACCATGGAGCCGGAAACATTGACATGGCCCGCTCTGCGAAATGAATCCTCGGAACCAGTCTTTTCCAATAGCAGTGCATCGAGAGTCAGGTCACTATTGCTGGTATGACGAGATAGAGCGACGAAAAAACAAAATCCGCTCCACTCCTTGGTTCCACCGACAGACTTCTCCTCGGTGTCTTTGCCATCTCCTTCACCTTCATCACCTTCCTCTTGGTGGTCCAGGCTGTAAGAAAAAGAGTGCCCCGATGGAGACCCTACAGTGTCGTCCTCATGCGCCCTATCACCGCCATCGACATAGTAGACCTGGTTGAATGTCTTGCTGGGCAAGTACCATCGGTCAGCCTCGTCAACGTCACTGGACACGCTCGTACGAACGATGCGGATGTGTCTCAGGAAACCTTCAAGTTCTATGTAGCCACCTGGTTGGATGGAACCGAAAGGCGACGGGGTGGTCGGAGTAATGTGGATGTCACAGACTCGGGATATCGCATGTCGAAAATTGGGATAAGATTTTGGGACCACACCAAAGGAGATGGCGGATCCCAATGACAGCCATGACCACGATGGTGCGACGTAGGTGTCGTGGCTTTTCTTCTTTGTGGCACTTTCCGTCGACCACAACAGAGCTCCGGGGAGGCTTGATGACCAGAAGCCAGCGGCGTAGCTGTCTTCCGGGAACAAAGCCGCATATTCAATGGCCAACCCCGCCAGCGCTGGCAGTCGGTCCGTCTCAAAAGTCAAGGATTTAACGGAAAAGTCTTCACAGAGATCGAACCAGGACTGGAGTCTGGCTTTGGGGTCATTCCCACTCAACAGATGGGATGGTTCGTACTTGTTCACATCCAAAAAGCGCATGTCGAAGGGAGAGCCCGCTGAGTAGGTCTCGCACGCGCAATATGGATCATCGGCGCAGCACTCCCAGAACACTTCGTGCTTGGTGAAGTGTAGTACTCGCCGCGCTAGCTGCCGCTCCTGGAAGACCCATGCACGTCGTGATAGAGGCGCCGTCTTGACCCAGTCGAAGACGTTGTGCTCGTCCATGGCAACCCACCACGATTTCTCTAGGTTAGAAACGTGGAGCTTGAAAGGCGTCACCTTTTCCTGCGGGCGGTCGCGGAAACAGCCGCCTTGCGCATCGTCTGACGCGTCGGCTGAGATGTTTAGCAGTCCGTACTTGTACACCTTGCACATGAGCATGGCTTCGTGATTCCAGTCAGACATGCCCGGAGAGTCTTGGATGATGCAGAGCGAGTCGATCCATAGCCAGCGTACTATTGTGCGAAAGGTCAGTGGCAGATTCCTTGAGTGGCAGACTACTTGCTAACCTTTGAACCATCGGGCAATTTCCATGGCATCTCGTACTAGAGGCGGTAGCTCATCGAACGAAATCCCCTCCAGCCCGTACGTGGTCTTGTTCTGCTCGAGTAGGCGCGGTAATTTCGACTCACGCCAGTTGCCCCAGCAGTGGCTAAGCGTGATGTATGGCGGGTTGGCTGCAAAGAGCTCGGGGTGCTCCGCCGTAGAAACGACTTTTGCCATGCCACCAGGCTCTGCGTTGTTCAGATCGACAAGTCGCGTCGGTCGCCATGAGGAGGTTTCCGTAACACATGCCTTGTGAATTCCACCGTGGTTGCTCGTGCAGCGCTCCAGCCAGTCCACCGCCATGTCCTTGGCGCATCTCGTATTAGCACCCCTGGGCACAACTTCAAGTTGGCTCGGAGATGGACTATCACTGACGGGCGCCTGCGTCTGGAAAAGCGCATCTTTCTTGGGAGACGGCCAGAAACGTAGCTTGAAGATTGACCAGTAGGTTTGATTGGTTCTCTCTGGTACTGAATTCGGCGTCAGGCAACATGCCAGTCGCGTATCCTCGGACTCGTCTGCGGATTCCTCTTCCTTAGACTGGGAGGAAGACTCGTCGGCGTCCTTGAGACTGGAGTTGAAAACCAGCTCAACTCGGCAGTCCTTCATGATCTCGAGGCGAGAAAGATACTGGGGATTGACGTGCGCCGATATGAGCGAGCACAGATGGCAGCCATCCATCCTCGAACTCTCAAGCGCCAGCAGATTCCAGTGCAGAACCACATTGGGTGGACGCCTGTCAGTGATCTTGTACCGGTTGGGGATGGTCAGCTTATCCTCGAGATACTTTGCCAAATGACCCAAGGCACTAAGGCAGGCGTTGCAGAGGCTCTGATTTGAGTCGACACGGACCAACTCAGCGTCCTGCGTGCGCTGCGGGCCTTTGCCCTTTCGAGCAATGCCCAGCACGCCTTCATCGTCAAGTTTGGTCTCAAACTCGTCATCGCTCGCTGGTCTTGGCTCAAAGGATGGCCTCACAGGGAAGAATTCAGCATCTCCGTCCCTCATGGCCCCCGGATGCATGAGCATCATGACGTCGATCTTGTCGTTCATGGCTCTTACGCGATTGGCGTTAATCATCTTGAATTACGGCAACCCTGCTTCGGGTTATGTGGCGTTGGTCTGTAATCAATGTTAGATGCAAAGTATAACACAGCATGGTGGATGAAACTTACAGTTGTTCTTCTCATAAAAGAGCACTGCCTTGCTCTCACTTGGCTTTTCTCAATTTTCCTCAATTTGCCTCAACCCCTGTTCGTTGTGGGTCGAGCGTCACGACTCTTGTAGGTGCGGGGGAGTTCGCCTAGTCGACCTTCGTATAGCTCTGTAGTCTTCTCCGTCAGTCTTTTGACGCTTTTAATGCCGAATCTATGGCCTGCAGTATTGAAGGCCAGGCCTAAAGTGACGGAATAGAGCAAGATCCTATTATATAATATTTCGAGCTGCCTGGGCTGTCAAAACCCTTTCAGGCAACCATGCTAGACAAGAACAACTGGGCCAACTTATGCGGTCAGCTGACTAGTCGATGTTTATTTCCAAATCACGCCTCTTCGTTGGGGGCATTCTGTGCTTACGCGACAGTTGGTGGGGCTGCTTGCTTTGCATTTTTACATTTTTTAGCGAGTCTCCGTATCTGGAGTGCAAGCTCAATCACCAGCACGCCTGCGGTGGGGCTACATATAGTGAGGCAACATGATTCTCAATGGTCTTTCACCCGTGACCTCATCTCCAACTAAAGAACCTGCTCTGGTAAACTGATTCCGAGTGGAAAGCCGCAGAGTGTCACTCTCCAAAAAAAAAAAAAAAAAGAACTAAATTGAACTTGTGTTTTTCATTGTATTGCCCAAAATTTACTATTGTTCGATCGCCCCTTCTTAACAATCTTTGTTTGAATACTGAACAAGTTCAACTTCATCCGTGTCGTCATGAGAATGCGAAGTGCGAAGGCTAGGGCAATGCGCCCTTTTTGGGGCAGTCGTTCCATAAGGTGATGAATCCTCACAAAAGGTAGACTCTTCTCCGGTTTTCCTTTTCTGAAAATACCCATCTGATGCTCTGGTGCTAGTGTCGGCAGTTTTAAACTGTTTCCCAGAGATTTTGGCAAAAATATATGCAGACGAAAGTCGGATTGATGGAATACAGGCGCAAACAATGCCAATATTAATTTCCAGGGCAGAATAGTGGGAGATGGACATGTAATTCCAAGTTGGATTTTGGTCCTTGGAACTAAACTCTTGTGCTGAGCGAAGACGCAGGATGCTCACTATCGTGAAGCTGGCAAGTATTAGAGACGGACATTGAAATAGAGTCAAAACATTACCAAGTGCCAGCAAACAACATAACTCCAGTAAATACCTTCTTCCTCCAATCGAGATTCAGTGCCTTTAGCTGGGCTAGCGGGATGGCAAGCATCCAGATGTCTACAGCAACACTGAGGGCCGAGCTGGAGACGCTAATGAGATTGAGATCGAGGCACTTTCCTTTTTGCCCGCCATCCCAACTCTTCCAGGCGGAGCTGACGGGAGAGCAAACAAACATGGTAGTGAATGTATAGATTACTCCGTAGAGTGCAGAGAAGGCAATGGTCCCCCATAATAAATAACGAACCAATCGGGTTGGGAAAATCCTGAGATAGAAAAAGAGAAGCGAAATCTTGAGAAGAGTGATTTGAATGAAGTAGAGTGCGGATGAAATTTGAAAGCACATCAGAAAGGTCGTAATCTGATTAGGTTGGAGAGTATAGATGTCTTTACCAAATCCGTTTTTGAGTAGGCCCCCAATCTGCAAAGCAAAACTAGCAAAAACGGACACGAGTTGGAGGATGAGAACCCAGTCATCGGCGCCCAAGCCTGTTTGCATTATGTATTTATAGAGGATACGTTGGGCAACACATATGGTGGAGATGACAAGCATTACGCTTATTAACCATCGGTAGCTATCTGATCTGTCTCGAATGGGCGCGTCGCAGAGTGTGCTTGTGAGATTTTGTGTGTCTAAGGTAAATGAAATGATTAGCCTTGATCATTCTAAACACACCCAAAGGTTGTAAAACATACAGAGAGATTGTCTAACGGTGCATCCCTTTCTAACGCAACCTTTGACCTCGATTATGACTTGTTCATCGGTACAGAAACAAGTCCGATTAGCTGGAGAGCACGATAGCATAGTTGCATTGTTGATGCAGTCCAACTAGGAAACGACATTTGTCATGAGTATGTGAACAGAGGATATAGGCATCGTTTTCGACACTGGGGAAACTTACTGCGCAGTCCGGCAGCTCATCAAAGGCAGATGCCGGAAAGGATTGTGCTGCCATGGCTGGAAACGCTGTGAGCATAGCCAAACACCACAGGCTCCGCATGACCTTCATGGCAACCGAGACCATTCAGCCTTGGTCTCCAGTAAACCAAAGGGCTGAGCTTGTCATTACCAAGTGAAAGGGCATTGTAATATGGGAGTAGCAGCAACAGCGATTGTATTTGAGAGATTGTCTTCCTCGCACAGACCAAGTTGCCACATGGCTATTGCAACGGGAGGCCCACAGGATGCGCATCCGCGAGTGCACAGAGGCGTCAATGCACAGTTCGTCCACCAGAATCAAGGGCAGCATCGGCGAAAAAAAGGGCTTGATTGGACACGAGGCCAAGATGGCCTTTTGCACTTGCAGGGAACAGCCAACACCACCCCACAAACCGTCTGCCATGGCCAATAAGTGTGGAAGCGTCCATGTACAAAACAGGACATGACTGCGAAAACCAGTCGCGGAGCACGGATAACAAGGCACCGGAAGTCCGGGACGTTCTTCCTACTCCTCTCGTTAGTTTCTGACTCGTCGCTCTAGGATTCAGTTCACCATTACCGGTGATCGAAGCGAATGTAACATTAGCATGCAAGCCATAGTCATATAGCATCATTAAAGAACGCTCGCTATATGGCGCCACCGCAATTAATGGCTGATGCTAGTAAGTCTAGAATGGCATCCTCGGCCGTGAAAACAGCGGCGTCTCAATGTTCATAACAGGCTTTCTTGTCTCCAGCCACAGTGCGTCAGGGATGAACTAATTACTTGGTGATGCGCGAGAGGGGACCCTGAAACACTTGGACCGACTTAGCTACTTCCATTTATCACATATAGTTAATGAAGATGTTAGTCTGATGGCCCGTGGTTGGCGCAAGCTGGGTCCACTAAATTATTCATGATGAGAGTACCATTATGAGCTTTGAAAAAAATCGGACTTGGAATTTGTGAGGGTCAAGGGTAGGGAACTGTAATAAGGATCGGTTGAGGTTGAGGTGAGGAACATTATGCGTTTAGGCATTTATGTTATAAGCTCGTGTCGCGAGTCAATAAATTATGCCAGGAGGCTGTTTCTTCTTTCCGATATCTTGCCCAATGGTTACCATTTTTCGCTTCTGTCATGGTCTTCTCGCGACATGAGTGACCAACTTTTGTCAACCAATACAAAGAAATAACTCTACGGATAGCAACATGATATCATTTGGCTGAACCAACTCCGTGTGATAAATAGATAAGCGGAAAGCATCGTTCGTCTTGGCAATTCTTTTGGGTTAACTTTGGCTTGCCATTCCAGCCTTGGGGAATATTTAATACATAATGAGGTTGCATGGCATGAGTGAACTAGTTTATCCGCTGAGCGGGTATTCTAAACCTTATTCGACAATCCTGCTTTACTCAGATGTGCCTTCGGGCTTCCGTAGCATCACCCAAAGGCTTGCTTGATCTCCATTGCCATCGAGCCCAGCTGAACCTAGCACCTCTTGTTTGAGAAAACGAAATCCAAGCCGTTCATAAAAGTGAACATTGGATTTCCTTGTACACTCGACATATATCGATTCCTGCCGGTAGTAGCGCTGCGACAGTTCTTGAACCAGAAACGAACCAAGACCTTGCCCTTGAAAGTCGGGATTAACACCAATCATCTCAATGTGTATCAGCGAGCCTCCGACTTCCTTCTGTAGCCGAGCCTGGGTATTTTCACAGAGCCGTATCACTTCCGAAACGCGCTAATCATCTTCATCAGCAAAGCAGAGTTATAACTACCCTTCTTATACCACACACCTTTTCATCGGCTTCAGTGGGGACTGGATTCGTCCAGTCTCGGGCCCACAGCCAGATTCGTAACGGAATTCGCGATAAATAGGTACGCCAGTCGATTTCTCCACCAGTGAGAAAGGCCACGGCTAGTACAATGGGTTCTGTGCTTTCGTAACTATCGGGTTTAAATTTAACGCCGAAGACACGGCCATGTGCCATGGTCTGATAAAGTTCTTGGAGGTTAGAGGCAAACATGAGTGGATTCGAAGATGCTAATGTATTCACACCAGGATGCATCCAACCGATTACTGGATCATCTGAAAACCTACTCCCATGTAAGCTTGTATTCAGCAGAGGTCATTGAGCAATTCAACATACGCACGCCCAATGGTATTGACAGCAGCAAGAATCAGTTGCTTCTCTGTTCCTAGTGTGATGTTAAGACTTGCTTGGGACTACTAGTGGGCAATTGTATGAGATTATACCAGGTGTGAATTCGAAAAGCTCATATTGACGTCCATCCATGCCGTCCATTTTATTTTCCATGACTAGGATAAAGGTGAGGTTTCTTTTCTGCTCAGCTCAAGATTGATAGCCACCGCTGTGAATGAAAACATGAATGTGATGGGAGAGGGCAGACCCAAATTCAGCTGCGTAGGCTGGATAAATGAAACCATGCTAGGCTAAATTGCAAGCGTGCCCACGCCACGTTAAGGTGTTCTAGAGTGGAATCACTACAGATAGAGAACTCTGTGCCGGCCTTCCCGAATGATGGACCTCGGGCCCTGGTAAAATTATCTTAGATTATTATGTAGATGACGTGTTCAGCGATATGGGTTTTACAAGACAACTGATACCTTCGCATAGTGACATCATGGTACTGATTGCTATTGACACACCTGTTTCAGTGTGACATAGGCAAATGGACGTGCTTATCCATCCCCAATATGAAACACGGGATGAGATTTCCACCGAGAACTCTTAAAAGGGCCGAGATAAAGATTTGCGGGGCGGGTATAAGACAAGACATGCATGGGACGCATCTGGGAAAAGCTTGACAAGAAGGCTATCAATCCATGGCTAGTGTGTTGGTGAATTTCACTTGCAGTCATAAATATTCCGTAAGCTCATTCATTCACAAGGACCGAATAAGCCGGCAGGTCGAGCCTGTAGTTCAACCACGCCCAACTTCTAATTACCTTTCAATTCGATAAAAATGAAGATATGCATCTTATTATCCTCTTATGAGGGCTCCAATAGCATCCTGGAGGATGTCGACGTGGCTGTCCCCAATCCTGCTGCTTTCTCTAGTCGGCACACCTTTGTGAACCGCTTCATCCGCAAGGAAACGGCCAAAGACGAAATCGACTCGGTGGTAGCCGAAGGATATGACTTTTATATCAACTTTATCTGGGGTACACTTGATGACCCCGTGGCGGGGATTCGAGCAAGCCAATATTTTGAATCCTTGGGACTCCCTTCTGCCGGAATCCGAAGTTATGAACGCTCCATGACTAAGAATGACTTCTATGTGGCTGCACGCGCCCGCGGGGTTTCTGTCCCCGGCACTGAGCGCTTTCCTTTGTTTGTGAAGCCCGCCAACGGCTGCGCAAGTCAATTGATTGACGAACACTCAATTTGCCGCGACGAAGAGGAATTGGAGAATGCCCTTCGCCGCATCAACAACGGCCTGCGTGACGCACGCCTTGTACGCGCCAAGGCCCTGGGCATTGAAGACCCCGTCAGCTATGTTGATTCCATGGACCCGGTCGGGCGTAGCGATGACATTGTCATCCAAGAATTCATCGACGGCGTGGACTACACTGTCACCGTTATTGAAATGGGCGAAGGCTGCATTGCTTTGCCGCCAGTCCTTTACCGAACAGGAAAGAAGCTCGACATGAAAGAGCAGTTCATGACGTTTGATATAAAGTGCGGCGATGACATGCGTACGGACTTGTTGCAAAAAGATGAGAATCCGTCCCTGTTCGAAACCCTGCAGCGTGTTGCAATCGACGCCTTTCAAGCTAGTGGAACCAAGGGTAACAACATGGGTTGCGACGTCGATCTCCGTGCCCGGCCGGACGGCGAAGCATTTGCGATCGAGGTCAACCCACAGCCAGCAGATTTCACCGTCGAGGGTGAATTCCAGGATACGCCCATTGTACACAGTCTTCCCGGTGGTGTGTCGGCAGTTATTGACATTTTCGTCGCCAACGAAATGCTCCGGAACCCCGCTCAGTGGACTGTATCGGACAAGGTCGCTAATGCATTCGATGGAATTGCGTCTGGTTATGATGCCGGCGTAGGGAAGGGGACTGCTATTGCCGAAGGGATCAAGGCAGTAGTTGATTGCCACGACTTTGATGGCACTATCATTGACCTTGCCTGTGGAACTGGCCTCTTTGGCCTACTTTTGTCGCAGAGCAGGGCTGATAAAACAAACAGGAGCCTTGGGAAGATCATTGGGTTTGATATTTCACCAAGAATGGTTGACATTTGTCGCAAGACCAACCTTTATGATGCGGTTCATGTTGAGCGGATGCAGACGTGTCTCACTAGCCACCATCCCAACACCGAGAACGTCGATCATATCGTCTGTTTCTCCTCTCTGCAGTATTTGAATTCTTCCGAGTTTGCCTTCGTCATGGTTCTTTGCTTCACGCTGGCTAACAAGTCCATCACCATAAGCATTGACGAAATTCCAGACGCGTACAATGAACACCTCGCCTCTCTTGGCAAGTCATTTATGCATTCGATCAACCATTTGGGCCATTTGAATGAGTTCGGAGAACCGCCTGGGTGGAAGATAAAGAGCCGCCATCGCCAATACTCGTGGACCTCCCCGAGCACGGGGGATGACGTTCACACCACTTACTTTCGGTTTGAGAGGACACATCAGAGTGCTCGAGACACCATGTTTAAGAAGTCTCGGCTGCTTAATTAAGATGGAGTTTCGGTTTCTAAGAGATATGCAGTTGACCACAATTCAAGTTTTCATTTGGCGTGTGATGTTTTTAAGCATAGACGTGAACAATCTGCTCGTCCGTGTGTAATGATTATTGTTTTGAATATACCAACTCACTCCTGGAATATACTTATGCGAATCAATACTGGCGGGGCTGTCTAGCCAGGTATCTTTTCAGGCATTCAGTTACAGAGAGTGGAATTTTCTTTTGTTTTTCGCGAGTGAGTGCATATCCTCATCAAAGCTGTCGTGAAACCATTGTTGTGAGGTGCTAGCTGTCGGTTAGAATTGGACACTATCGCGAAATGGCGGATGGATACTAAGGAAGAAAGCAATTATTGCTATACTAACAAGATACTTGGGAATATTGCAAAATAAATTGGCAATACCCACAACAGACCAATATACTACAACATATTCACATTACCGAGTTGTCATTATCTGCGGTACTATGGAGGACAACCTAAAACTCTCTCTTAGAAAAGAATCATGGACGTATTCCTCATGGAGCAGGTGAACTAGTGGTTATGATAATCTACCCCATGATGTAAATATCTGCAATGCCACTATCTATATCCATTTCCAGGGCCGGCGGGCAGATCTAATGAAATTCCATTTAGACATGATGATAGTGTTTCGTGGGAAGCCTGTGAAAATCTTCTAGTTATTTCACAAAGATATTTCAAGAGGGCACCCGCTGTTTCCATTGACATTAATGCCGAATTAGTATTGATTTTGATCAGAAGACCCCCGGGTAGTGGATAAGAAAACATCCACGTGACAGGCGACACAAATTCTGGGTTGTCGTAGAATTGTATGCGACACTGTCCTCCCTTATGTCGAATAGTGGCATGTTCATCGATATTTTGGTGTTGGATGATTGAATCAAAGTTCCAGCCAGCCGGCCAATCAGTGCATCGATCAGTAATGGTCTTGAAGCCAAGCGAGTCAGCTTCTCCAACATTCAGGAACTGATTCTGAAGAAAGATAAGTAGCTCCAATACGGTGTGGAAGGATGAAAGTTTCACACGAACTGGTATAGTGTTTATGCATGGCCCAACTATCTCTTCCACGCCCTTCGCGGAAGAATTGCGGCCAGCGACCCAGCGAGCATGAACAACATCGTCCTCCCCGGTTATCAGGGATACAAGTGCTGCCCAGGCTGCGCTGACTATAGTTGCAGAAGTGATTGTTCCATGGTGGCTTCCGAGAGCTATTTCTGCTTGGACCTTGATAGGTCTAGGCTCCGCGTGAATCTCCATGATTGGTGGTAATTTCGATTGCAGCCGAGTGATACTTGATCCCCGTAACAATTCCCTCCAGTAATTGATTGACTCATTCTGTTGGGAATGGACGTACCAAAGAAACTGCGAAAATGTCGTCCCTTCCGCAAATGCCTCTCCATCGTAAGTGTTCATAAGAGATTGCAGCATAATCGGTGCTGAAACTCCGTCGTATTGGGCGTGAGACATACGAACGACCAATCGGCTACCTTGCGCGGCATTTCGCAGCAGTATAAATGCAGCCGGTGGCTCATATGAGGAGATACAATGCCAATCATCTTGGCAGAATTTGAGAAACCCTTCACCAAGACTGTAGTCTATTACTTGAACACAAAAGGCTTCATCTAATTGATGTAAAATGACCTGCCAAGAATGGCCTTGGAGGCGTAAGAAGCATGTGCGGAGAATGGGATACCGGTTCAGAGTAGCAATACATGCCGCTTGTAGCCGATTGGCATCGATATCGGATTCCAGGTCAATATAAAAATAATGACAAAACATTCTAAAGGTTTTGTCATCGTTTGTGAATGCCTCTTGAGTATCCGTTGTTGGCAAGATGTCTGCAACCTTGTCGGATGTGATGCTAATACCGAGATCATCCAATTCCTTGAACAGTGAGGCTTTTTGAAGTGACGTAACAAGAACCGGGTCGTCTATTGACCCATCTTCTTCGCCGTTGACTACACAGGCGTGGTTGGCTAGATCCTCAAGAGTTTCATAGCGAAATACATCCGCCACTGTCAGTTGGAAGCCAGCTTTTCGAGCCTCGCCAACAAGTCTCATTGCACTAATGGAGTCACCTCCGAGGCGCAAGAAACTGTCATTCAATCCGATAGAACACTGGCTGATGCCCAGGGTGCAAGCCCATATACTTTGCAACTGCTGTTGTATCCATGATGCTGGCTCTTTCTTCATACCTAGACTGGGATACCTTCCGGCCAACTGTTGTATTGAGAACGATCTGCCCATCTCTTTGAGTAATTTTCGGTCTATCTTCCCTGTTGGTGTCATTGGTATCTGGCGTATCTGGATCACTGCGTGCGGGATCATGTATGATGGAAGTGTTGCCCTTAGCATGTGGTTGACTTGTGCAGAAACCGGCAGCATCCTGTATGCTATATTTTCGGGAATAGAGCATTCCATGAATTCCGCACTGTTCTGAATGAATACAACCAATGTTGGAGCGGCGCCTTGTGGTAGAACGACCTCGGCTGCAACCTGCGTTGCCTCTGGAACACATTCTTGGAAGCGATGCTCAATTTCACCCAGCTCGATACGCTGACCACGAATTTTGATCTGAGTGTCCTTTCGACCTTGGAAGACCAAGTTTCCTTCTTTTGTGTATTTGACTAGATCACCAGTCTTGTACAGACGCCCACAATGGTCCGGTCGGCCTTTGAACAGCCAGTCTGGGGCGGGTATAAATGCCTCTGCCGCCCTGATCGGATCATTCAGATAGCCTTGACCAACCAACGGGCCCTCCAGGAGGAGCTCGCCTACGCTGCCTGGTGTTGCCAGAATGTTGGGATTGGCTGGGTCAACAACCCAGGTAACCTGTCCGATTCCTTTGCCAATGTGGATCAATTCCTCAGTTGCAGAATGAATCCGAGCAAGAGTACTCATTGGCGTGCATTCGCTCGGCCCATAGCCATTGAAAGTTTGCCTATCATCACACCACGACTTGATGTCTGATAGTGTCAAGGGCTCACCGATGAACTGAATTGTCCGTAGCCTTGGTAGTCGCTCTGGAGACAGGAGCCTAGAAAGAGAGGGTGTGATGAAGATTGTATTTGCCTCCAAAGAGACAATACTGCTTTGTAGGTTGTTTTCTCTATCATGGTTGCTGGGGACGCATAGACAACCACCAACACCAAAGATCATGAGGTTAGAGATCGATGCGTCAAAGCTGTACGACGCGAAGTCATATATTCTTGATTCCGAAGTAAGATGAAGGCCTTTGGTCTGGTAGTGGACAGATGTAGCAAAGTTACTATGCGTGATGGCTGCCGCTTTCGGTACTCCAGTGCTTCCTGATGTAAACACCACGTACATGATCGTTTCCGGTTCTGGACAGGCAACATGGCCTACTATTTCATCCTGTCTGCTCGTAAATAGTTCTGGACCGACGACAAGTGAAATATTGCATAAATGCGATCCCAAGTCCTTATTAGTGGAAGAGCAAAGGATCATAGTAATCTTTGCCTGCTCAGCCATGGTTCCCAAACGCTGTTTTGGAAGAGATGGATCAAGCAAAACAAACCCCGCCCTAGTTTTCATCACGCCGATTATTGCGACGGTTGTCCACATGGACTTCTCAAAGCATAAACCAACCAATTGACCATGACCAACACCTCGTTTACTAAGCCGCCAGGCAAGCTGGGATGCAAGGCTGTTTAGCTGAGTATATGTGAGATTGCCGTCCCAGGCACAGACGGCGGGTGCGTCGGAATTACTCTTTGCCATGCGGCGGATAATTTCTTGGATATTGATATCAACAGACGCTGGAACTGCGCTATTCCAACGCCATAATTGCTCCATATCCTCTGTGGTAACCATTTTTATCTGACTCAATAGCGTATCACGCTTGCAGCCAACGAGCTGGTGCATGACGTGCTGAAGACGTCTCAACATACTCTGCGCTATCCATGGATCAATCATTCTCGAGTCAAAACTTGCCCTGGCCTGAAGACCAGTGACGCCAGGCCCTATCTCAATCACGAGTCCATATGAATGAAACCCAATGTCTCGGCTTAGGGGACGCCATTTTCCTAAGTATTCGTCATTTGTTTCGATTTCTCGTGGTTGGACAACGAGCAATGTTTGAAACCCACAAGCAAGCCGTGTATCCTCGTTGATTCGGGCAATTCTGTGGACTCCTGTCTGCTCGAAGGCGATCATATCTGTCGCCTGTTTCTGTGCTGTCTCAAGGAATTGTGACAACCTTTGGTTCATGTCCAATTTGAACCGTACTGGGACTGTTGCAATCGTAGGTGCCACCATCACATCAACACCAGCAATGGGAGCATTTCTTCCAGTGACGGTGACGCCAAATACAACGTCGTCGGAGCTGGTCATATCCCTAACAACCAAGGCCCATGCTGCACGGATCAGTATTGAGTGCGTGACTCCCAGATCTTGCGTTTTCGGATTTCCCAAAGGCTGCTCTATCACTTGGTCCGCTTCTGGGCAAGTGATTGATGGTGGGAGCGATGGGAATGGTACGCATTCACAATTGGCCAATGAATCCTGCCAGTATTTCACCCAGACGTCTTCTTCTAAACCTCGGATAAAATGTATAAAGATTTGAAACTGAGGGCCTATCTCAGTACTTCTGCCTTGATAGGCCCGTTTCAGTGCACCCATGATGAGGGACAATGTCCAACCATCAAATACCGAATGATGTGCGGTCCAGACGAACCATTTACTAGCACCTTTATTGTCATGGACCAACGCGAAACGAGAGAGTGGTTTACCCATCCCCATAGGGTTTCTCTTGTCTGCTTCTAGGTAAAGGTTGAGTTCTGCTGTTTCAATCCAATGGAATTTGTCATCCAAAACCACTTGCAATAGTCCCTCAGTAGGATGGTTCACAATCCATGTTCGGAGGATAGGGAAGGCATCAAATACTGTTCGCCAGGCATTAAACAAGGCACCTATGGGGACTTCTTCGGAAATCTCCAGCACATGCTGGATAGTATATTCCCCGGGCTGCTTCAAAGTCAAGGACAAAAGGCCCTCTTGCAAGGGAGTACATGGGTACGCATCCTGTATGCTTGCCGGTCCAAGCCGATCTTCGAGTTGTAGCTCGTGAAGAAGAGATGCAGCAGTGACACCATTTTTCAAGAGTTCAAAGGGTTTGAAATATCTTGTAGCCGTCTCTGCATCGTTACAGCAATTTTGGGCGACAAATTGGAGTGTAGGGTTCCGCAAAAGGTCGCCCACGGTCAATTGAATACCCGCCGTTTGGGCCATACTGGCCACTCTCATGGCTGTAAGTGAGCTACCTCCTAACTGGAAAAAGGTATCATCCAGTCCAATAGCTGAAGGCTCAATTTTAAGCACCATGGCCCAAATTCTTTGAATATTCACCTCCAATTCTGAAGTCGGTTGCCTCGTAAATCTTCTCATCATAGTTAGGAGCTGTTCGTCTTTTTCCAGCGCTCGCCGATCGACTTTGCCGCTCGCATTGATTGGCATTTTGTCCAGGACAACAACGGTGCGGGGCACCATATAAGAAGGCAACTCAGACCTTAGAATATTTTCGAGTTCCTGTTGCATCTGTTTTTTGAATCGCCGTTGTAAAGGATGGCTACTTAACGAATGAAGTGATCGATCCTTGTGATCGGTGGGGAAATTGAACATGACCCTGTTATGTCCAGGCGAGGGCTGAAAATTATGAAAGACGGCATCAAAGCCGCCATGTTGTGAAAATTGCCGGGCCCAGCTGATCTCTACGCGGCAACCTGCTTGCTCGGCCATCTCTATTAGATCAGTTGCCGAAAGCGACGCTGAACGGCCGAATATTTCATGGGCAAATGGGAGTTCTTCATCAAAATCAGTGCTGTCTTGTGTGTCCAGGAGGTCAATGGTCCTCCTTTCCATCGCGGTCTTTTTGGAGGGAATATTGCCAACTGCCACAGGACAGCACTTTGATACCCGCTGCAACTCGTTTAGCAATGACCGAGAATCAAGCCCCTCTCTAGCAAAATCAATCCATTCTTCTTCGCAGATTGTATGGATCTGCTGGCAAGGGGCCTCTGCTCGACTTTTCACATGCAAAACTGCAGCGTATCGGAAACAGCTGAGCTCGTTTGTGGCATGCATCCCCTTGGGTAAAATCTCGACATGCTCAATGTTATGTGGCAGACGAGGCTTTAGAGCGGTGAAAAAAGATGGATCAATAAAGAACTCCTGCTCCGCCTGGTCAAGATCCGCCATGACGCGACGGACATCATCCCGACTTGCTTTTTCGCCGAGAATGTACATGGCCCTGGCAGCCAGATACTGCCTGTATAATGCATGAGACCTGATATCGCCAAAGAAAATAGATCGAACACCCTTCAGCTGAATCAGATCTTGGATTAGTCTAAGTATATAGTTTTGACTTGGAAAGTACTGAGCGACAGAGTTTATCACTACTGTATCTGGCGTGACTGGCATTTCCAGTCGAAGAATGTCACCCGCTGCGGCTTTGTACATTCGAACTTTGGTTGCAAGGTTTGGAAAAGATGTGACCGTCTTGTTGATGAAGTCCACGGCATGTCCAGACAGGTCCAAACCGACGTAGCTCTCCAGCCTTTCTGCCATGTTAAAAAGGATCATGCCAGAGCCTGTTCCAATTTCCAGCACGTTCAGTGATGACTTGCCGTTTAGTATAGTCTCGATTGTATCGTCGAGCCACTCATTCATCTCAGACGTGTCGATCTTGCTTCCATCATACATCGAATTCCATCCGGAAAAGTCTCGGCCTACCATTCCTGGATCGAGACTGTTCAGACTTGCGTAGTGATCTTGATCCGACGATTGTTCCCACATTGCTAAAATATTCTCTTCGTTCTGATCCGGTTCAATCGCGCGGTCATGCTCCTGGGTCCCTGTCGTGTGCAGAGTCACCACGCCAACGATTTGTGTATCCTGCCCATGGCTTCTTTGTACTATTACAGCGGCATCGTCCACGCACGCATGAATCCGCATAATATTCTCAATCTCACCAATCTCGACGCGATTGCCTCGAATCTTAACTTGGTCATCTACTCTTCCGAAGTACTCCAAAAGGCCGTCTACTGGTCGGCGTCGGACCATGTCGCCTGTTCGGTAGGCTCTCATCTGCCTGTCTTTTATTGTTATATCCACAAAACGGTTTTCGTTGCGATTGTGGTCCGTGTACCCCCTTGCGACTCCTTCGCCCACCACCACAAGTTCCCCAACAACGCCAAGGGGAACAAGCCGTAATTTTGAATCCATGACAAGCGCCCCTGAGTTGCTAATTGCGCTGCCTATGGGCACTCCGTTGGTGTATTCCTCTCCTTCTTGTAACAGGTACGTTGTACTGACGATGGAATTTTCAGTCGGTCCGTACACGTTGATGAGATTGGCTTTCGTCAATTTTCGAACTGCCAACATATCCTGAGGATCTGCTCGGTCACCCCCCACATAGATGGTCTCGAGCCTGCTGATCATTTCGGCAGCGTCAATAAGATACTGTTTCAGCAAGGCTGGTGTGAATGTTGCAGACCGAATGTTCTCTCTTGCGAAGACGTCAACCATTGCCTTGCAATCGAGGACCGCGTCGGGGTCAATGCAGATTAGGGTCTTTCCATTCAAGAGGGTGGGATATATTTCCCACCCAGAAGCGTCAAATCCAAGGTTCAGCAAGTGAGATACCGCCCCATCTTCTGGTATGTACCGGGACGTGTTGCTTTTTATCGACAGTCTCACTATGCCCCGGTGCTCCACCATGACCCCTTTCGGCTGGCCTGTCGAACCTGATGTGAATATAACGTAGGCTAGACTTCTCGCTGATGGCGCAGCCTTGGTGAGATGGTGCCGCTGGCTCTGGCGTAGGGTGTGGGCGATGGAAACAAAATTGACGCTAGGGAGCTTGAGTGGCGCTTGAATGTTATTACCTGTGAGAACAAGCCGATGTCCGTGAAGGGACGATAGAATCTTCTCGATTCTATTGGCCGGGGCTTTTACATCCAAAGGTAAGTACGCCAGGTTGGCTTTGAGAATCCCCATGAACGCTATAATAGCCTCACAAGATCTAGGGGCTAATACTCCGATCAGTGTCTCTGGGGCCAAAGACAGGCTACCTAGCCAGCACGCTACAGTGTCGGATAGCGTGTCCAGTTGCCCGTATGTCAGCTGGTTGTGAGAATCCTTAACTGCTGTCTGCCAAGGATAAGCAGCAGCATTCAAACGAAAAATATCAACGACACTGGCATCCTGAGGATAGTCTGTGTGGTTTATTTCGAGTGCTCCCATGTTCTCCAGAGATGAATCGTCCTCAATGGTCAGTAGTGGTAAGTACTCAATCGGCATATCGGGATCACTAAAACCATGCTCCAGTATGCTATGAAACACAGATAACATGCTCCTCATAGTCTCGACATAATATAGGTCGTTTGAGAAGATTATCTTGCATCGCAAACTCTCTTCGTCTTGGAGGAGATGAAATTCGAGATCGAAACGAGAAGCAGGAGAGGATATGCAACCAGTCTCGGCTCCGTTCACATTCCGACATGTTCTATCATCCAATTCGTTTGAGTGAACAACAAATAGAACCCTGAACAAAGGATTCCAGGATATATCTCTGCCCTTCTGTATCCTGGCAATGACGTGTTCGAATGAAACATGCTGGTTTTCAGAAGCATCGAGTTTGACTTGCAGTGTTTGCAGGGCCATTTCTCGAAAGGATTCTGATTCAACCTGCAGTCTAATACATTGTAGTGCATAAATAGGCAGAGTCCTTTTATGGAAATCGGGCTTTTCGCCTACCGACTTGGCAGTGCCAACTGTCGCATCACATGAGCCAGTTAGGCGGTAGTGCGTAGCCCTAAATGCGGCCAAGATTACGTCAGAGGGCTCCACGGCGTACTCCTTGCAAAATGTGTGCAAACCTCTCAATAGCGCTCCTTCAATCGTGCGTTCTTCACACTTGGTCTCGTTTGACAACGTAGTTGGCCTTGGCTTGTCAAGCAGGATCTCCATGGGCCTTGAGGTTTCTAGCTGCTTGACCCAGTAGCTGAGCTGATGTGCCCAAGTTCCTCCCTCCCTGACTGCATCGGGATCACGACAGCCCCCATGGTTGTTTGAAGAAATCTCTGTATTGGTCACAATATGGTTTCCTGGGGCCTTGGTAACCACCCTGACATTTTCCGGGGTCCAACTTGTGGTCATATCTGCGTGCTACAAGACCTTTGTGAGCTAAATAACCTTGATGGAATTGCAAACTTACTTCTATGTCATAGATCAGGCGAATAACAAACCAGAGTCTTGATTCATTTCGTAGGATCATTCGACCTAGGCTTTTGCTGGATAGTTATTAAAGGTGGCTCAATCCGTGTGGTAAGGGGCTCGTCGTTTAACGATAAGCCCTTTCGATTTGTCATTTTCATCTAGTGAATCGCGGAGCCGGGCGGTTTTAAGACACCCACCCCTTTGGAATTGTCTCACAGGCAACAAGTGAGGCTGCATAATCAGGGGTGTGTGACACAACCACAAGATTTTCACATATCCCTTGCACCTAAGCGAATACATGTCACATTGGACAAAGTATTTTCACCCCCCTTCTTTCAATCCCAACATAATAGCACTAAGGTAGCCCAGCATGTTACGTGCGACAATGACTATTGATAACACTGATGATCTGTACGCCCCTTGCTGGCTGCGGCCCGCTCAACACCATATACAAAACCGGTAGTGAGACCATTGGGGGCTGGGCTGCGCCGCCCGCGGCTTAGAATATGTCAACATGACGACCAACAATATTCACAATGACGGCCTTTCCTTCTGTCACCATTGCGGCTGCGAAATTAAGCAGGGTTATCAGCTTGCATGGAACTAAGCATATGTAAGTAATTACCGAGCGACGGATCATACGATCCCATAGATGTCAAAATTTGAGCCACCCTGTCATTACGTCCCTGGGCAGCATTGATCTGTTTTCTACCTTTCCAGCCCTTCCATATTCAATTTCGGGGGCAGTAGTTTGCAGAGAGAGGAAAGATTGCTGTGACTTCTGTTTACAGAAGTCCTGACCTTGATACACCCTGCGTATATCGCCGAGATAGGGGCGTGCGTTTCTCCGCCACAGTAAAGGATAAGCTATCACCGAACAATTAAAAGCTTGTTTCTAACAGGATCAACGGCGAGGAACGTTTCTCAATGATTGGTTAAGAGGTGAATGAGGGATTTATGCCCCGGTCTCATCATATTACATCACAAATTTCTTCCACTGGAGATAAGGTTTACGGCTCACTCTACCGCCATTTTTCCAAGGATGTTCCAAGCCACTGGCTCGTCTATTCATGTGTGGCGAATAACGGGCCGATAGTGCTGTGCTCGAACAGTACCGACGCATTGGCCCAGAAACTTGTATTGGAATGACGGCACGGTGATAAAAAAGCACCATTGACTCTCGGAGCAACTAATATTCAATGTCTCGGTTGCACTCCAAGCAGGGATGTATAGTACTAGCTAGTATTGTATGATGTCATTATTAGAAGCAAGGGAACTTACCGACACCTTCAGGCTCAAGTACTGGCTCTGATTATAGCAGCTCTCGTACAGTAAGACTACTTAAATTAGATTGGAAGAGCCTATCTGTGGATGGAATGACCAGCTAGCTGGCCCCAGGTGGGTATCCTTTCCCTCCATAATTACCTCTTAATACGAGTATCAACAGTCAATAAAGTCAATTATTGTAATATAACATGGAATTCCCCGGGAAGCATGAGATTAAATAATGATTTGTAAATACATAGCATATATTAATATTTCGAACCTTGAATAGGAGTTAAGTCATGGAATTATATATCCAAGTTGACTTTCAATACATGAAGTCAGTCATCGTGAGTATCGCCAATTGAAGTAGCGAAAAAGAATATTCTTTGGTCTTACAACATGGGAATTTGATATTAAAGTACTTGGTATGTGTAATGGTTGTGCAAGAACATTGTACTATGGGACAAAAGACCGGTCAAAAATCGCTATTGCGATAATGATTGTAGCACATAACAAGGGCTATAAGCCCTAGAAGCCCGGTATAGTCTATCAGGCCGTAACGGTATATTTCTGGCTGAAGGTGAGGATTATTGGAACTGCAAATGCAAGTTGCCTAGTGGGATAGCGAGTCGAGTAGAACGGGAGTCACAGATCTCACTACTACTAAGCTCAAATTTGGATTTCACCACTGTTGAGATCAACCGAGCCATCCTACTAGAACTTCAGACCCGTGCAATGGCATGCACGCCAGAACGTCTTATCTCTTCGGCTTATTGACGATGGTGAATCAAATCCCGCAAAATCTAATCAAAGACTAGGATTATTTGAATCTCGACATCTATGTGCACTTTAATCAATAGTGGATTATGGTAGCTGGGTTGTTTACTCTGTGATCTAACATACACTCAGGGAAAACACTCTAAGGTCTAGTTTACATTTGTTTCATCGACAGGCATTTCTTGTATCATACCTCCACTTGAGCTACCTAAGAAATGTGCTGCTTTTAATCGCCAGTCGATTTCTGTCAGACCCAATGTCTATCAGATCGAGTTTGATCTTTGAGTCGACGTTTTCAGCAGCCATCCATGAAGATTCCCTCCCACTGTTGAACGGATGTCACCTTCAATTGGACCATCATCATCGTCATCCAAGTTGTCAATCCACTCATGTTCCCTGATTTCTCTCTCCGCCACGGGAAACCCATCTTGACCACGAAGCCAAGTAAACACATTCCGAGTCACCATTTCCGAATTTTCGTCCTCCGAATCCATGTCATCAAAATTCACAACAATACGGCCGCCATGATCGGACGGCTCCCAATACTGAGATGCAGAAGCAAAAATAGGACAGCTGTTGTCGCCTTGCTTTATCTGCTTACCATCCTTGCAAGCCCACGTAAAAGTTGTGCACCCAAGCCAATGATCGCCTCCGCACAGTGCGTGCTCACGAACCTCGATATTAGTATCATTCAAGGATGTTGAGCCAAATGGCGGGAATGGAAAAAGCAGTGGATTCGCATAGTTTATGCCATGGGAAAGGAAGAGTAATTTGCATTCGTCAGCGCGGGATATTTGCTTTGCGTCTGGTGCCAGTTTTGAAACTGGCGCTTGGATAAACGATGCATATGTCCCGGTCAAGGCTGCTGAACTCAAATCTACCTTCCACCAAGCTGCTCGAGCTGCCTGTAGACATCGGTTGCGAGTTCCAGTTATAAATGCACCAAGCCAAAGAAAGCCGATGTCTGGATTCCGCTTCATCAATGTCCGCAGGAGGGCATGCGGATCTTTGAGAGTGTCCAAGAATGCAAATGATCCCTGCAGCCAGATACCACAGACATTGGATGTAATGTCAGGCTCGAAAAAGGTACTGCCAAGTAACCCCTTGATGCCTCTTGGGTTGCAACTGAGCGTCAACAGTTTGTTGAGTTGACGATCATCAAGTTGAAATGGGGAGGTCGGTTGCATCTCTTCACAGATGGTTTGCTGAGGAAGTTTGGCTGTTGCCAGTTCAATTCGGGTACCATCGTATTTCGCGACCGGGATTAACAAGGCCGCCGCCAGAGCTGCCTGATTTTGATCTTCAATCTGGTGAAGTTTGCAATACTCCAGCAAATAACCGTACGCAACAGTTGAAGAGGGCGGGTTGCACATCGAAGCGCACGCGGTCTTGACCTTGGTCGAGATGACGAGTGGTGATTCCGAGATGAGATTGATGGACCAAGGGGAATGAAGAGGCCCACCTTTGGCATTCCGAATTGTTGCATCCCAGCAGTTCCCAATAGAGAGGATATAATGCCACCAGAGAGCAGTATTCTCGTCAACTTGGCCAACGTTGACGAGTGTATGCGTTTTGCTATCTTCAGAACTTCCTGAGCAAAATTCGTTGTTTGAATTCGGTTGCTGAATACCATTCCAGGATAAGCACGCGCCAGGCATAATCTCCGCCCATCGCGCCGAGAGAATGTACGCCCAAGCCAAGATGAGAATTGGGATGTGATTATTTTTTGTATCAGATATTTCGGGAAGGATATTCGCAGATAGCCTCTCATCAGATCTCAAAATAATGGTAGTTTGTTTGTCCCAGGCTACGTTGAAGACAACTTCCTCCTGAAATGGCGGCAGGTGCTGTGGCGTTTGGCTGGCAATCCATCTGATTGTCCCTTTTACTAGGGCAGAATTTATGAAAGAATTATCGACATCAAGACATTCCGGGAAATATGGGTGATTAGGAAACGCGTCCCGGAGACGCATCAGACAATCGCTGGGAAGTTGCTCGTCTTTGGATGCATTTTCCCAGAGGGAATACCACGTTTTATATCCTCGACCATATATCGCTTGAGCCTCATCTTTGTCAGGTCGAATGGCATCCCGCATGATTGATGGAATGATACCGCCTCGAGTCGTTTCTAGAGCGCTAATTAGATGGTATTTGACTGATTGTCGTATCGGGCGGGGCACAACTGCGGGGCTGAGCAAACGCGTTTCGACGATTCGCAATCACAAGGCGTATAACACGCCAAATGGCAACAAGATGCTACGTCGTATTCCGCGATGCTATTTCCACCTTTTTGCAATGATAGAAGTTCTGTAGAGGATACTCCACTTCGCTTGTATAGACGAGTCGAATCCCGCCAAAGCACACCGCTTCTTTGATTGGGCACCAACACACATAACCAACCAGCCTCTTCCTGTTGGAAATCTTGATTCAAACTTCCTCATGGCGAGCATCAGGCCACCATGGGTTCAACTACTCTCCTTCGCGGCTTCAGAGTGACAGTCAACACTCTTGATTCTTTTCTCGCTGCCAACGGGCTACATGAGACATATGGCAGACCTCCATTTTACAATCATCACCCCGACAAGGATGAGATTTCGCGTTTGCTCTTCCAGAAGGTCGAAGAGGCTGGAGGGTCTGCGGACAAGGCCAACTTTCGTCTTCTGATACCTTCACGAACAGGTCATGATGAGTCTGACCTTGCCTATATTACCTATGCATGGGTGACAGTGTATGCCCAGTGTGAGGTTCACTTTGATGAGCAGCTTCCAAGTAAAATACCTGTGGGGTTCCTAAAACTCAGGGATGAAGTCTTGTCATTTTCAGAACGCAATTCAATCTCAGAGGAAGGAAATATGGGTGTCTTTCTTGTATATACCCATGATATCCGCGGCCGCTATGAGCCCGCTGAGCTTCAAGAGCGGGGCAACGTATAACATACCTCCCACTCTTTTAATTTCCTATCTAACTTAGCTTCTTTCTAGACTATTCAGCATTGCGATCATTGTGATGCCGAATTTCAAAGCACCCCGCCGTATCAGGAACCACCCTCTGATATTCATGCATGGTTTCAAAGGCAAATACATCGAAGAGAAGTCCATGGCTGTGAGGAAGGACTTGACCCACTACCACGGTCATGACTTCATACCTCTAGTGCAATAGTGATGAGTTGTTTCTTCATATAGAGCAAAGCCCCAGTTACTGCTTAGAATCGCAAGGCGCGCAGATGGGAGGGACAGTTATAGGCACGAGTTCAAATTCCGCATTTTCACTGCTTTGCATATAATTGGCTTCCGATTAGACAGACTTTCGTTACTCTATGTAGACCAGGCTAATATCTCGCTACACCAATATTACTTCTGAAAAGCTATCAAGGTCCGCAATTATTCCTTCATCTTCGCCCAAAACCTCAGAAGTGATGACAAAGGAACCGAGTCTCCTGAATTTCTTTTCGTAAGACAATTCTCTGCCCTCCGATAAGACCGGTGTGACGATAAGTACTTCATATTTAGCCTTTGCCTTGTTCTGGGCTGTTTCCAGGTCTTCTTTCTTCGACAAGACAACGCCAAGAAGTTCTCTCTGGTTTGCCCAAGGTCGTATCCCTTCTGTGTAGCCCGTAATGCCATCGAATCTCGCAAAGCTTCCATGTTGGTCTCCCCGTGGCGTGCACAATCTTGCTGCTCTTCGCCGGTGTGCGGGTAGCGTTGCTTCTGCCTCCCTCGGGAGATCAGTCCAGTTCAGCCTGAGCATCGGGGCTCGTAGCGTAATCTGACCATCCACTACTTCCCCGTAAGGGCTCTGCTCATCCTTTAGCACTACCCGCCAATCCACAACACTCGCCACGTCAGTCCAGCCTTCCGCCGTGTCCCCATGGCCAGATGTTCCGGCAAAGGATGCCCAGCTCCATGTTGGTGCAATGTATCCTTTCTCACCAGCCAGAGGCAATTCGTCTGGAAAGGGGATATCCTCTCCACGCCTGGAGAAACCGCTCCACCCCAGGCCTTCCACCAAGCTGTTACTCCATAGTCCGGCAACGTACTTGATTTCCGAGGCATCCTCCGATGGTTTGGTCTCATCTTCGACCTCATCCATCCTTTCCTTTATGGCCTTTGCCAACCCTGCAAGGGAAGGGAGCCGGTCACTTTTTACAGTGAGCTCTCGCGAGGTGAATTCTTCCAAAATCAAATACCATAGCTTATGGGTACGGCTGAACCTGGACTCGCGAGCAATATTGCGGAACCCTAGCTTGTTACCCGGATACAATGCGTTCCATCGGCCACTGATACGAATTCCGTCTTCTGACAAAAAATGGTCATTGCACTCAAAGAATAACTGTTCTGTTCCGAAATGAAGCAATCGATGAGGCAAAAGGCGTTCTTGCAATCCCCAAGCTCTGGATGCTAAAGGCTCGTTTTCAAGTTCAAGCCAGCGAAGATTGATCAGGACACGTCCCATGTTTACCTCAAAAGCCAGAGCAGAGATGGATGTGATGGACCTCTCCACCCCTACTCCAGATTCCAGAGTCTTGGCAGGAATGGTCAATTTCACCGGAATATAGTCGCGCTCAGCCCTATGGAAAAACCCGTGGGTAGACCCTGGCGAGCTGTCGGCAGCGATCACCAGATGGGCTCCCGCATACACATTCGTCATGGCGGCAGATTCCCTAGCCCACTCATCAACATCGTCTTGGCAAATGCAAAGAGAATCAATCCAGAGATAGCGAAATCCAAGATTGCGGGCAACTTTGATGGCGTCTTGAAATGTCTGCGGGAGACCCTCAATCGCGATGTTACGCAAGTACTCATGCAAAGTTGCATGAGTTGTCTTTGCATGGCCTAAGCTATCCTTTCCCCAGCAATGGCTAAGGGCAACATAGGGACTAAATGAAGCTCCCTTTGTCTCCCAGAGACGTATGTTGCCATTCTCATGTTCTATGTTCAAATCTAGGAGGCGAGACGGAAGTGGTCCCTGCAAGGGTTTGCAGTACTCGTGATTGTCCATGCAATCCGAAATCCAATGGCGAGCTCGGCTCAATGGTGTTGCGGAGCCAGCATCGGGATCAACCCTAATTCCACGAATAAGGTCTGCAGCAGGGGCCCCTGTTGTTTGGTCAGTGCTGGGTTTCAGCTGAACGTTTCGAGCAAACCGGCTCACCAGGCTCAGCACAGAATCCAAATGCGGCAACCATGTAAAGGATCCATTTCCTGTTGCTGACTGCGAAAACGGAAAATCCCTCTTCTCCGTCGGGTCGCTGGGCCAGTTTGAAGATCCACTCAGAGGGCAAACCGAAGCCTCGACGCTCGATCACATTAAGTCGCGAAAGGGGATCTTCTTCAAGTTTGTGAAAGTCGGAGATCAAAGTTTGTACATTGCGCACGATGAGTTTGCAAAAGGGACATTTCTCTGCAGACCTGGTGAGCGAATCGAGACTAGAATGGTGCGGTCGCCCAACAGAGTCTGGGGAGGCTGCCTCGTCCTGGTTGTTCCGGTAATAGGGCACCTCAAACTCAGTCCCCAATAGATATGGCTCGCGCATGTAAGCTTCTGGCAAAGGTGGCAGCGGCGACGCCATTGCCTGTTGACAGAGGGTGCAGACGATCTTTGCTGTTCCCATCGTCGTGAACCTGTTTCTTGGTCAAGTGAAAATGCTGAAAGGCGAGAATAGTAATAATTATGGTGATGATGCCTATTTCTGCACAGCCATATATTAGTCATGCACCCGTTGCTGGATGGAACGCAGGGGTTTTTCTACTTCGTGTATGCGGGAAAAAAGACGGCGTGTTTGGCCATTGCTACCCTATTGTGGTGAGGACACTTCACGGTTCACAACTAACACTGCGAATTCTTTACTTCAAATACATTGGTTAATTGATTTTTCCAAAATTTCTATTTTCTGAAAACTCAATGTAAATTTCTTGGAGCTGTAGCGGTTGACAAGTCATACTCTAGCAAAACGCCGACGCTTGGTTGCCTCCTCTGCGGCTCCATCAGAATTTGCAGCTGAGTCATCACCTTACAAAGTCCCAAATTATGCTCTGCGATTGAAGTTCCCACAGTTCAACGCCGTCACAACTTGTTGAAATTAGTCACTGATATAAGGGTATCTTGTCCCTTGAATGTGAGAATAGATGGCAGTAAATATAAATGAAAAGAGGCCATTGAAAATCAAGTGGAGAACTGAGCTGCTGACATGGGTATCAACGGCAACGGTCGGCTCGGGCCATTGTGCGATTGGCATTCTAACGTGATCCGATCGGCCCGGGAATGCAGCCCTGCAACAAATGCATTGCAAGATGTACTGCATCGAAGTGGCGCCATACAGACTATGGTTCATGTTCTAATTGAATAGGTAGCATATTGCCTTTGGTTCAAGTTGTGGAGCGTGTCCTGTCCGGAGGCTTAAGCAAGAATTGATCGCATCACACGGTACTTTTGCTCTGGACTGATTATCCAGGCTGAATGATAGCCGCTCTCTTCATTGGTGGCTACAGTACCTTGACTGGGGTTTAATTATTCACAGCTACTATTGAAAAGGGCAGTTATAACTGCTGGTTGTCGTGGTTACTGGATTGATCGTGGTCGCCACCATTCAGATGCACTGGTATTTTTAGCAGCCAATAAAGCCGCCCAAGCTGCGTCCGTGAGCTACGCATCGTAGCAAAAATGCCTTGGGCCCCAATAAATCCTCCAGCACCACCGTATTGAACTCGATCAATTCGGACTCTGCCGTGGGTCTTGGCCCTTGCTGGCCCCAGTAGACTTTCTTCCGGAGCGCGGCATCGATCGCTATTGGGACAAAACATTCCGCTCGCTACTGCACAACTGATTCTGGAGGAGAATGCTGCCGGCCCTAGCAAGGGTGTCGCGACCCACGCCGGAATACGAAGTGATTAATTAAGTCAAAACGGAATGATCTGCAGCAATCTGGCGATTTCAAGCCGTGGCCCAGGATGGGGAATTGCACCTTTGAATATAAATTAGGCCCGCCTCTCGGCCCAACCCTGGATTTCCATGCCCCAGCTTTTCCAGGTCCGGTTCCGCCTACAGCGATTAACTTTGCAAGACGATCGACTGCAATCTCCACAAGGCTTGCTCGTCTATTTGAATAAAGTCTGAAGATTCTTCTCGTGGTCCATATTTTTATTGCTCTTGTCCCCATAGCCTTGTTGCAATCACCCATCATGCGTGCCTCCGTGTCATTTGCATGTGCCTTTGCACTCCTTGCCAACGCATTGCCTCAACAAGCTGCGACTACACCTTCTGAGTGAGTAGTTTCGTGTTTTCTTTGCCCTTCATCTGAGTATCTTTCTAATTGCGAATAAATAATTAGGACAAAGGCTGTCACTGAAACATCCACCAGCGCCAACACAGCTACAGGGACACCAGTTTCCGACCTGGAGAACTGCTTTTACCTGTCTTCAAAAGATCAAGGCCAAGATGGATATCTCTACGTGGGCTTGACTTCTGGTGGCTTTCGCACAGTCATCAGTGATTCGCAGACACCATTTAACCTTACGAATGGTCATCTGTTCACGAAAAACAGAAAGGTATCGATGGGGTATACCAGACTTACTCAGGCATCAGAGACTTACCCTGATGTCGACTTCCTCTACTTTACCAGCGACTTCTCGAGGGAAACCCTTACCTGTGGCCTCAATGCACAGCAGCAATTGCACTGCGATTCAACCGCTCGGGGAAATCAAACCAACAACGATCTAGTATATTGCACCTGGAAGGACGGCAATGTGAACCGAAGATTTTTTGCCTTTAACAGTGGTGAAATTCCCTCGGAGTGCAAGTCTGCGGTGTTGACAGCGGTCCCTTGTGATGAGAGCTCATAGGTTCGTTCATCATAACCGAGACCGGGCGAGATTGTAATGTCCATACGACTAGCCTCTTGGCAGTAAATAGCGTTCATAATGAATGGTATATGAAATATCATATTATTGGGCCAAATTGCAGTGATTTTGTGTCAAGTGTGGAATGACTTGTTACCATTGAGATTAGGCAGATCTGTTCTTTCCTGCCTGATTCCACAAATCATGCATAAAATTTGAATAGTTCTTAGCGCTGACCCCAGGCACATTTTCTCGCCTGGCCTTTGCCAAATTAGGACTGAAGTGGCTCGTTGTCAATGGAGCGATCCTGATTAGAGGCGGGGTTGTTCGTGTCAGCCTTGAGCATCATAAAAGCCTCATGACTGCCCCATCTTGAATAAACAACTTTGTGGAGTGCTATAGTCTTCCCAGCCCAATAAATCCACAATGACTGATCCCTCTGACAGCGACACGACATCACACTCTTCAATTCTTGTTGACCCGATTCCTGATCCAGCTCCAAATCTAGCTTACCAAACCTTTCCCGACAACCAGTCCAGCCTAGAACGGGGCTCATCACCACCACCACCACCACCATCATCAGATCTGCATGTTAGCGTGTTCCGCTGGCTTTTGGGTTTGACTGTTGGCGTCGTTCTTATCTATATACTCGGTATACTGGGTATTAATGTGATTTTTGGGGGGCTCCATTTTTAAGCCTGGAGATGAGGGCTCATCTGTTTAATTCGATGAGGTGTCAAGATTCCATCCATGTCTCCAAGCTGCACTTCACCAGATATAATCACACATATCAGGACCTGCGGTGAAATGCATCGCCGCGTCCGCACCACACGTTCGAAATACCAATTGTTACTTCACACTTATTATTGGAGGTTCACCGGACTGTAACGGGGGGGATAAAGTTCACATATTTTTCAATATAGGAGAGTAGCAGTAGTGTCAAAATTAGGGGAACAAAGTTTCATGGCATCTGAAACTAGTGATAGGCTATGGGAGGCAGTACAAACAGACCTCGGGCTCATAATTGGATAAATCAATAATTCTGTTCCATCTAAAATTTTGGCGCAGATCAAAGCGAGAAAGTTCCTTATTAACGTCAGGTAAGGGTCCAAGAGCCTCTATTGGAAAGAGCCAAAATCCTGCAGTTGTCCGAAACACTCCCCCCAATCCTTCGTCACACGTTTCGATGCACGGGGGTATGTCTTGTCCCGTCTTGTTTTCTTTCGCCCTTGATTGTTGAGTTCCAGAGTGAACACTCGGAATATTTTGATTCTTAGTCAATGTTTTCGGCTTTCGTAGCCCATAGGCGATCCGAAAACTGCAGTCAACTTTGTGGTTGTATTGTACCCCCCATTCCCTGAGCGTCCTACACCAGTAATAGACCGGCTGCCGCGGATCAGTGCCATTGAAATATGCATGTTTCTGATATGGTTCCATGAAAGCTGAATCGTACGGTAAGCGATGGAATTTGGGAGTAGACCGCGCAACGTATTTGTACCTGTTGCTGGTAGCAGTCTGTTTATCTAAATACAGGTTCTCGACTCCACTAGGATATATAAATGGAACGCGTTTTATCCTGGAAAGAATCTGGCCGAGAAGGTTCATTTCTGGCCTAGGTATCGGCGGAGCCCGAGATGGAATTGCTGGAAGCCGGTCACGTATAATCGATGGCGGCGTAAGATCCAATTCCAAGGGCACTATGCGAAGCGCAAGGGTCAATAAGCTGATATGTCGTCGATAATATGCCCATTGATATATACAAAATAGATAAAATACAATTGGTAATAGACTGGCAAGATTTTTTTTACTACCGCCTCTGCTTAAAATTCATGCTAATTCGATCGTGATCAAATTTGACCCGTGCATGATCATTATCTTTGAGCCCAAAACAACAGTATGCGTGGTTCGATAATCCGAGGGGAGCCAGATAAGCTTTCTGCCCCCTTTCATTATCCAGGAACCATCGTTACTTATGCCATAACCACAGTAGATCAAGTTGTCTGAAATGTCGTCTTGGTTTTTATTTGCTGTCATGGCTTCTATGTCAACAATCCCTATGTTCGTGGTGAGTAAAAAGTCTTTGGTGGGATCGAACAGAAGGTAATTGATGTCTAAATCGCATGTGGCCTTCAAAATCTTGACGCCCGTGCGTACGTTCCAGATTGAAACCCCTGTCAATTTGTTGTACACGGCCAGATAGGTGCTATTTAGAGCAAATATCGGTACTAAAGAATCCCAATAATATGGAAGCACTCCTTCGATTTCATGAAGTAGTGCTCCGGTGCTTGGATCCCATATATGTGCTACGCCCTTGGAAATCAGGGCAAGCGACTGAGAATCCCTTGAAAATGCAATCAAGGGATTAAAGTCATCTTTCCGACGTTCATGGAGTAGCGTGCAGGTATTAATTCCCATAATAATGTTATACACTTTGATGTTGTGGTCTGTGACGAGTGCGATGGTGCAGTTGTTGAACGAAAATGCGATGCGCCCTGCTGCGAGAGGAAATGTAATTTTCTGGCTTTGCGTAGTCATATCCCATACGAAAGTGGTACGCAACCCCCACTGTGAAATTGCGATGAGCTGACCATTCGGAGAGACTTCACACCTAGAAACGTCATTAAATATCTGGATTGGCTCCCAATTTGCTGTGGTCCAAATTTCTACTTCAGGCCACCCACTTCGCAAAATAAGCCACCGACTATTTGACGAGAAGGAATATGGGCTCATTCCCAACCGCAAAGTACGAGTGAAGGAAGATCCAGTCGTCGTCTCCAATATGGTAAGATCGTCCTGATAACCGGTTTTGTATACTGCCCACCAACCATTAGGCGAAACTTTGAAGCCGTACATCCGCCCTGTTGGTTGGGCAATCTGTGGGCCCGATGGTTGTGTCAAATCCCAGACCTTGACCGTTCTGTCAAAGGAACTTGAAGCAACCAACTGCTTGCTTTCAGAAAATGCCATCGCAGACGTGCTATTATCGTGATTCGTCGAAATTTGAATATAGGTCCCCTCATTATCCCAAACCCTAATGTTCCCACCGCCTGACGACGCCAGAAAATACCGGCCACTCCCATCAGTGGGGAAAGTCATATTACTAACGCTCCCAGCATCTAGAGTTTGAGTGCATATACCTTTCGTCGTGTCCCAAATTCTGATTTTTCCATCCTCAAACCCCCCTGAGGCAAGCAAGTGGGCATCAATTGGCGAAAACGCAACTACAACTGAATCAGTGTCGCTATCATTACTGTGGTCACCGAAGTTCCACAAACACGTGCCAGTGGCTGCATCCCAAACTTTGACCGTTTCATCCAATCCGCTTGATGCAAGCTGCCGACCATTAGACGAGAACGAAATAGATTTCGCACCTTCAGGAGGACTTTCGGTCTCTGTAATATCGCCATCTACCGTTTGGATGCATTTTGCCGTGGCCAGATCCCAAATTTTGATGCCATCATGTGAGCACGATGCTAACTTTTCTCCACCCGGTGAAAAGGAAACTCCCATGATTTCAGTCGAATGGCCATTAATTATTTTGATACGAGACCAAGGGTCTGTACCCCAAATTTCGACTTTTCCATTCTCCAAACCCATCGCAAGTTGACGTTCATCAACTGATATCGCAAGTACTTCCACATCGGCTTCAGCTTCGATAATCTGGATGCACTCGCTTGAAGAAACATCCCATATCCTCACTGTTTCATCCCGAGAGCCGGAAACGAGATGCCCCCCTTTATTCATAAAGGACAATGCTTGGATTCGATTACGATGCCCCTCGAATGTCTGAAGGCATATATTCCAATTGGATGGCATCTCAGGTGTAATTTTAATCCATTCTGGCTCTTCTGCTCGAAATATTGACCTGACCAGGCTGCCGGTCGGACTGAACACTAGTGCAGATGTATAAACCTGGAGAGGTGCTCTCTCCAAGACGTGCCTGAAATACAAGACAAATTTCTGCACATCGTTGATTAGTTTGTATAGATCATCGTCCGAATTGACTTCCTAATCAACAGTCAGCAACCATAAGCAGCAAGTTTGCAGCGGCTCCACATACCAATATATTTCTGAGCTTTCTCACTGCTCGGGTGCCTTCTGCCATCTTTCCCAACAAGCTCAGAGCCTCCAGCCATTTCAGCAGCTGACTATTTATGAACCCAGAGATCCTTTTCCTGTCGGACAGCGTTCGAGAACAGGATTGTATTTCCGCGAAATGGTCAACCCAATAAATACATGAGTATTCAAGACCGGACAATGGGTCGGGTTCGGGTCGCACAATGTCATTAATGTGGACTCCAGGGTGCCCAAGGCTGTAAATATCGCGTTTAAGTACCTGAAGAGTGTCTATTGATCGTTGAAACAACTGCTGCTGTTGTTCTCTCACGCTTAAAGGCCATGACTTTTCAGATGCCTCCAGAAGGAATTCTCGGGCTGATTGGTGTACGAAATAAATAATTTCGTCCCGCATGGTTAGAAATGAGCCGCATTCCTTGATTAAATCAGTCAACTCATTTGCCTCCAGGCCCTCAAGCTCCTTCACGAGATACGACAACTCGTGCATCGTTAGAGGGCGGAATGCAACACAGGTAGTAGCAAGTATCTGCCAACAGTCGTCTGCATCCTCAGACTTCGATATATTCTCCAGCATACGCTCGTAGAACGTATCTAATCCCCTCGGTAAGCAATCTAGCTTTTTCATTGTATGTTTAGTCTTAGTATCCTCCAATACTGCACACACCAAGGCCACCCAAAGAAACGTATCGTCTGCCTTGTCTCTCAAGGTATTGCGGACATGTTCCTCCAACTTTGTGTCATAAGTCTTCATATGTGCCAGCTTTTTCACTTTGATATTGATGAATATGTCAACTGCTGTCGAAATTGAGGCTTGATTCAATTCAAGAGATATTTGAAGATTGCGAGAGATTTGTATTTGATCTTCGATTATCGGCCAGTTACGACTTGACACTATCCACTTTGTTGGGAAGGACTCGGATAGCTTGATGATGAGCTTGATGAGCTGCTTCCTACTTGAGTCTGAGCACTCATCTAAGGCGTCAATCACGAAGAATGAATCCCTCAAAACTGAGTCGTGGAACATATCTTCGAGGATGCCTTCCAAAGCCGCCAGTGCACAGCTATCCTCAAAGAGTCGCTTCCCCTCTGTATCATATCTTTTCCGGACATGCGATATCAAGCCGGAATGTGTGGTGCAGAGGAGCCAAATTAGACTGCGGAGTACTGCTACAGCAGTCCTGTGCTCACTTTTCTCCGTGGCTTGAAAGAAGAAATACGACACTGCTCGTGACTCCTTCAGGTGATCAATTATGCCACAAAGAAGCATCGTCTTTCCTTTCCCGGGGTCGCCTCTGATCCACAGTAGTCGACTTTCGGCATCATTCTTAAATTTGATAAAATCTTGGTTCTCGAGGACCCAAAGGTATGCATCCTTCAGTAAGCCGCCTTTTGTCTCCTGAATTGTTGCCTTGTGGGTCTCTGGGTTGATGACATGCAGAGACTTTAGGCATTCATTATCTTTTTCGTCAAGGTCTAATTTATTCAACAACTTTGTTTGAGCGTTGACGGCATCCTTGACCTTGCTCAGTGACAAATCCCAGTGTCTTATCTTGTCAGTGAAACATGCCCAAAGATCCTCGCGAGAATCACATTCTTCGGGAAGAGTAGAAAGCGCATTTAAAAACGATTCGACTGGCACAGTGTTACCGAAAGATCCTCTTCTTTTAGGTTTGGGACCCCTTTCATGACGAGGTTCATTTAAAGGAATAGTTGGAGTCATCTCCACCAATGCAGCGATATCTTTGTCTGAAGGCTCCACTTCCGGTGTGGGAGCGGCTTTTCTCATAGCATCGCAAAGCTCTGGTTCGTTTAAACGGCCATCTAATGTATCCTGCATGTACAGTACGCACATCGAGTAGCAGAGTGCATTTCCATGTGCCATGTCAATTACCATTTCTTCTTGTCGAGTTAAGCCTCTTTCTTTTCCTTTGTATAGGAGGGGGTGTGCTAGCCGGTTATAGAGATTCTCTGGTAGACTTGTGAGTTGGACTTCGAACATCACATCCCCGTACAGGTGAAAAATATCCGAGGATTGAGACTGGAGACAAACTCGATGGTTGTAGCATTGATAAGCGCCAAACCATGGCTGCCACAGTTTTCCCACAGTCCGATCCCTCTTGACATGATTGGGTTCCTTCTTCTTTGCAAAGGTACTCTTGATGAATTGATTCGCCTTGTCGATATCAGTTGGATAGTCAACGATGATCCTGAGGCCTGCCAGATCATGCATCTCATAAAGTATATCCCGGATGCTTGTGCATTCATGCTTGCCGCTTTTTATTCGTGCCTGCTCGCGGCTGTTGAGGGTTTCCACAATCGAACCAGAAGACTTAACCCTGCCCTTGACCTCTGCAGGAATACCTTGATGAGCAATTTGGATATTGCAATATTTGACCAGTGCCTCAACCATCAACTGGTAATCTTTTTCTAGCTTTGGCCAGATGCGATTTACAAATGCAACTTTGGAAGACTCTCCTGGAACAAACGATAAAATCATGTGATTGACCTTAGCCCCAAGCTGGGTTTGCGACATTTCGTTGCCTGTGCAGGGCGTACGGGTTTGTGAGGTCATTTTGTTTGTAAATGAGGCACGCAATGCGTCTGCTGTGCGAACAGAGAGGCATTAAAGGGCAGATGAATCCTCTTCGCAACTCAAGGCTTGTTTTTGGGCGTCGCACTCTATCCAGTTCGTCCGCACACAGAGCCTCGAAACTGGCAAACAATTCGATGAGCGTAGTAAAGTGAGAGTTGAGTCGATTTCCCCGCACTACGATCATGTGCTGACGTGTTTGTAACATGATGGGCTGATGGCGTTCATTGGCTAAGATGTGCATCTGCACATTGCGTCTGCATGCAATGAAGAACCAGCCAGCCTCATGGGAGACTACACTGGCGGCCACCGACAAAAGCCACGCAACAGGGCACTATAATCAGAGATTTAAACTCCTAATTCATGATAGGTTTAAGGATACAATGATACTGAGACTCGGCGACTCAGTCTGACCTATCTTCCCGGCTATGAGTGTGAGCATTTAATGATTGTAACCCGAAAGACATCCCTGATTTTCTTAACATATTTCACCTAACCTGTCTTCTTTCTCTGAACTTCGCTGTGGTTTTATATTGTAGATATAAATTAAATAAAATCTAAATCTATGAATCTGATAATGATTATGATACTAATAATTGTCATTGATTTGAATGATACTTAATATAATACTATCTAAATATAATTTGCTTTATCTGTTTTTATATTTATTTATCTTATTTATTCTTATTTATATAATCTATGTTACGTTTTACTTAATATTTCTAAATTAGACATAAGTTCTGTCCCTAATCCTCACCCGGAATCCCCGTTGACAAACTTGGTCACTGAGCTGGTCGCTGTAATGTTAATATTCCTTGGCAAATGAGCCATAACTGGTATCTCCTAGCATACGGAACAGTTTTCTTGTCCTTACTCACATGTCGTTCTTGGGGAAATCCTCAGGGTACAACCGCCGCTCATCTAATATGTGCCCGATGTGCGTCTTACTGATGCTTTCGCAATTTCTGCGAATCTTCATCATGAGTACTTTGAAAAAGCTAACCAACCCATCGTCCATTTGTATCCTAGCCCCGTCACCCTCTTTGTGGATGCTTAGTCTGCGCTCTTGCTCCACTGATTCTTGACCGTGTTCCCCGGATCCACTTAAAGACGCATGTCCTCGGATTCATTGAGAAACTTGCAGTAAAGTTGTCCAGAGAATGCATTCAACCCAAGGACGAGTGATCGTGGGACGCTTAATTTCGGCTGTTTTGGCACCGGGTACAGGCCAAACGTGTCGAGGGACCTATATTCGGGGCTCATAAATGGGACGTAAACGTGTAGTGCCACAGGGTTGGACTCTTTGATCGCAAAAAGCAGCTTTTGGGCTTCAAAAGGACTGATGGTGACGACCTCCTGTACACACCCGTTTGTATTACCACCACGTGAGCTTGTCAAAGTCCATGCACTGGTCTCTGCTAAGAGTCGGAGATGTAGGATGATCGACCGGCTCAACTTGCTGTTGAAAGTCCACTGTCACCTTTGGACCTCTGGGCAGTTTGGTGGAGGACTTCAGGTGTTTGGTCGCAGACGAATCTGACAAAGACTGGAGGGTATCTAAGAGTGCTGCTGACGAACATGGTATCTTTCCTGTGCGAACAAACCTTTTGACATCGGCGTGAATTTTGTGATTGAGCGGCTGAGCCGGATCTGGTCTTTGTACTTCTCTTTCTTCCTCTACCTCTGGTGAAAGCTCGCGTTCTTGTTCTTCTCTGCTAGCAGCTGAGTTCAATTTCAAACCCCAGTCTCTTACCCAGGCTTCGCACTCGAATCAGCCCGGCTTGGACCGGCAACATAGGATATGGCTAGCCTGAGATATTTGTGTGACAGGCCTTAATAGTAGTAGCTTACCGATGTGAGAATGATGATCACGTCGGGATGGCTGAACTCGGACCGTGCAGAGGGCTGATCTTTGGCTCGATATTGGGTGATCGGGTACCATCTAAACCACAATCAATCTGCCATCGCTTCTGCCCAAATACGAAGCCCAGCACTCTCGTGCTCAATCGGTCTGACTTCTATTTTCGCATGATTTACCCAGACGCCCCGCTCTTTGGAATTCCGTTATGACGAGTACACAATAGGACAAATCCAGCGTGGTGCTGCTCATAAACCAAATTCGAAGTCATCCTGGCACATACGACCATAGCTCTCAGAAAATACGGGATCCCGTCCGCTCTCCCATAGTCAAGCTGAGAAGCGGTGAATTAGTACTCGGGTCGGTGACGACCGGGGAATCCTCGCTGTTGTATGTTTTTTGCTGTTTTGGTCCATTTCTTTTTGGTGTTTGGTGGGCCGGAATCACAGCCCCCACCCGCAGCACTAACCAGACAGTCAATTTCGTGGGCAACAAGTGGCGTTGTGATTTTCACCTAGTCTAAAATTCGTTAGAAGCAATATACCAGAACAAATCAGCCAACGTTCGTCGAACCCGGTCTGCAGTCCCAACATTTAGTGAAACGCCTTTGTCGTTAACAAGGCCATTCCAGCCAAGATTTGTCGGCTGTCGTAGCTCGTGCCTGGAGCGCCCTTTCAACCTGGGCTGAGCTGCGCTTACACGTCACCATCTGTCTCTTATTTCGGGCCGTCGGTATCCACTACTATTGGCCACTCTTGCTTTTCAATGGACATGTTTGTGACAGAGTCCTATTTTTGCTTCAGAAACCCATCATCAAAGCCTGGCAGCAAGATGGTAGGAAACCCCCTCCCTTCTCACCTCTCACCCAAAATCTTGGGGGTGGTCCTTGGCCCCATTTGAATTGAGCGCGACGCCTTTGTGCAGCTGAGAGCGGCGGGACCGAAGTCGAAGCAACTCGGCCACTAGGGCATTGCGCGCCTATATTTTGTCAAGCAATTTTGCTCATGTGTCCATCTGCTTCCCGCCCCGCCCCAAAATGTCTCACTGGTAGATGACCACATGACTGTGTGATGGTGATTCTCCGACAGCTAAAACACGGGTGACTGAACCCGCTGCCGTCATTGTACTTCAAGTAACCAGGCCATGTGAGCCCACATACACAAGTTAGCTAGTCCCTTCAGATAATACGCTGAGGTACCTATTCATTATTCTGTTCCGGTGACACCTCGGAGCGAACATCAAACAGTTTGGTATACGCTGATACATTTGCAAAAGTGCGATGAAAGCTAAGCCCAAGAAATCCATAAAGTACCTGCATGGCCCCAATCAATCTTTTTCAGTAAAAGAATTACCGGCACAAGATTTAGATCTCCCACTCCGAGTAAAAACTTACTTCAATTCGTTTGCAGACAACATCATTTTAATCATCTAGATCGCCTCCATTCACCCTTCGACATGAAGATTGCAGTTTTCCTCGGTGTCCTCCTCGGACTTGCCGCGGCAGAATGGAAACCTGTCAGTGGTGGGCTACAATGTGAAATATCATAATGCTAACAATCATAGAACACGGTACGCGACTGACATGTTACTCTTGCCAGAAAATTTGCATACTCATAAATTCCACAAATAGGGTCCTGAATGTACTATTGAATGTGTAAGTTTTGCACGTTGATGATGCTTAGTCGCAGATGCCGTGTTAACACTACTAAACCTAAAGCGTAAGTTTTGTCCATATTGTAAGTGCACCCACTGTGTAAAGGTTCTGTACCGCAAATGCTAATAGAAGTAGAATGCTGAAAGAAAAATATGCGCAAGTCAGTCGTTGCCAGCAATATATTGGAGGTAACAGAGACGCTAACATCCAATGGCTAGGCTTTGATCATATAAAATGCAAGTCCAGATTGTACACTAACAGAGGTGAGTATTTCGGTTTGAGACATCAAATTATAGAGGATCATCCTAATCGCGTTGGAAATCTTAGTATGATTGCGGCGAATCAGACAAATCCGAAATTTGTACCATAAGTGGCCCATGTGGTGCCTATGGTTCTGGCCGTTGCCAAGCTGATAAAGGTGGTGGGAATGATGGTTTGGGTTTGGGCAAGCACCAAGGCCACTGTGGTACCCGTGAAGATGAATGTGGTCATTGTCGTGAGAAGAACGAGGCGAAATGCAAAGACCCTCGAAGCGATGCTTGCGTATGGCACTGCGTAAGTGGGCTTTTAAGGTGTCACATTAAGCAAGCAGCAAACTGACACGTGGCTTATTAGAGAGACTGTCTTGAAAAGGCTTGTGACGAATGCGTCGAGTATAGATGTAAGCCAGCTCGCGACTATCCATGGCCCCGCCCGGGATGGGACAAAGACGACAAGGAATGCAAAGAAACTTGCGTAAGCTACTTTTCTAACTGGACTACTATAAATAAAGAAAAGTACTAATGTGCAATTTCAATTCAGGGATCATGCAGGACGAATGATCTGTGAGTAGGCTTCAATTGTATACAGCTGCGATATTTTGAAGAGGGTTTTTTATCTCGTAGGAGGTTTTCCCTCTTGTCCTATATAGTCTACTAGTTAAACGACTGAGGCGTCTCACCTCAAAATTGTTAGGTTTCGCTCGGTCCGTGCATGTTTGCCTTGGAAATTTCAAATTATACCGGTCTATGGGGTATTGGACTATCACATTTATGGGCTCAGACACCTATCTTAAAACGATGAGCCACTATTAAAAATGGCAATGATTTCTTTACCTCGAGTTAGGTAGTCACTCTTTAGCCCTAGTACTCGCCTTGCCTGGCCATGGCACTGAGGTACTAGCTCAGCACACAACTGATTGGTATAATGTGTATATAGTACATAGGTGGAGGTGCCAGCTCCTCTAGTCTCTTTTTTCTTCATTTGAAGGTTACAACTCACTCATTACCGGGGATATCCCAGCCAGTAACTCTCACTAATTTACAATTTAAATGCTCATCCTCCGTCTTGTATTCTCACTTAGCCACCCATTTGCCCTCTCAAATCCATTCTTGTGACTGTAAAAATCTTCAAAGGCTTGCTGGGCTTCTTCCACACTCGTCAATACAAAGGGCCCATGCTGAAAGATTGGCTGGTGCAATATCTGGCCTGCGATGAGAAGAAGTCGAGCACTACCGTCTACCGATTCGGGAACTCTGATATCCACCGCATCCCCTTCAGTCCCAAATAAGACGGTGTGAAACTTATTGACGCTCTTCCCAGAGCCAGACCCGGATGCAAAATCCGCGGAGCCCTCGAACACGTAGGAGAAAGCATTCCAGCCTTGGGGCAGGGCCTGCACAAGCTTGCCGCCCGGCTGAATCTCGACATCAAGATACCATACAGGCGTGTATGCCAGATCTTTGACACTATCAACGTCACCAGACTTGCCCGAGATGACTTTTACGAGCACCTTTCCGTCATCAAAGTGTGCATGGGGAATATCCTTGGCTCTCAAATCCCTGTATCTCGGCTCGCACATCTTCAGATGCTTCGGGAGGTCGACCCACAGCTGGAATCCGGCGCCAGGGGTTCCATCGGAATCTGGCAGCGGCTGCTCGGAATGCATGATGCCGCGCCCCGCAGTCATGAACTGCAAATCGCCCGCGTGCAGGATACCTCTATTCCCGGCAAAGTCTTCGTGCTCCACGGATCCTTTGAGGATGTACGACACTGTCTCTTGTCCTCTGTGAGGATGATCCGGAAAGCCGGCGCCATTGCTTTCATTAATGTGGTCGAGCATGAGGAATGGCGAGAAATTGCGGAGCCTTGAGCTTCCAATCGAACGCAATACTTTGGCACCCGCTCCTTCTGCTTGCTCGATTGCAGCAAAAACATTGCTGATTGTTCTGAGGGTGGTCATGGTTCTGATTATCTATGTGGCCGTGAAATCTCTGGAGAATCTGTGGTTGGAACGACAAAATGGAAATTGGCTTCAGTTGTGGAAGAATGCGGCGATGCAATACGGCTCAGGCTCCGGGGGACTTGGAGACACTACGACGGGTTCATATATTCTTCTGTATGTCAATGCTGCTGTTGAAGTCAGTTTTACGAGTCAAAAGCCTCTTCTTCCGTGGATCCTGATTAAGCCCAGCAACTGAGCTTACCAATGCTGATGAAGCATGTCGGTATGTGTGACAGCAGGACCTGAGAAGAGGGATGGACAATGTGCTATTTGTGAGCAGCCACCATGAAATTGACGGAGGCAAGCTGCTTGTCCGGCTTCTTCGCTCCTTGGGTTCCACTTGTGCTGACACCAACCCATTTTAGGCTTAACTCACAAACGCACAGATGAAGACTGTCCATCGCGCGCGGCATGACTAATCACTTCGCGCGCGCGGCTCCGCATAAATCGGAGCTGCCACTTCCAGCAATATTTTCAAGACAAGGAGAATAGCCCAATTTGTGGTGAGCGCTATAATAAATAGAAAGAGCCTATCCGGGATTTACGGCTGCTGCAAACTACTCATCCATTATCATACATATGGTGTGGAAATTAGGATGATCAGCATTGCCGCCGAGCTGAAGGGGCCATGCTCAAAAGGGATGAAGGGAGAGTATCACAGCAACCCATTGGCAAAATATCCCAAATTACTTAATACTCTTATTTAGTATGAGACTCTAGTTCCACGTCTCGCTGTAGATTCTTACTTCGTGCATTCTATCTCGGTTTTGGTGGCAATAATGGTAAAGCTGAATGCCAATTTACTACTACAGGGTAGGCGTCAGTGAGTGCCGCGTTCCCGGAACTCTCCGCGTGATGCATCTCTTGGCTCTCGGTCCTACAGGCGCTTCGGCCACTTTCGCAGACAACTTCCATCTGCCATGACGTGGGCAGACACAAGAGCGCACGAGCCCTCAACGTCTTGTTATAGCCGCTGTCGCTTTCCAGCCCGCGCTGATGAACGGACTGTGGCACGGCCCAAAACATCTACTTGGAACATTGCGAGATGTCTTAATCATCTATTCCGTGTATACCCACAAACATTGGACGAACTCTGAGCTTAAAAAGTCCCTAAAAATGGACGAGCTAGTCAATTCCAGAAAATAACAAAAGCCCCAAATTTCATGCAAGGCTGTCTGTGACATTGTCGCCTCGTTTCAAAAGTGACCATCACAATTATGCGCAAATTTGCCCCCGAAATATATAACAATTGTGGATTTGCCGTCTTGTTGTGTGGAGACCCTCTTGTTCTGTCAGATTTAAGCTTAACAAATTGACAATGGAAGGCATCCAGCCAAAAGCGAGATGGACGAGGGCCAAAGTGAAGAGGGTAAGGACTGGTTGTGTGACCTGGTAGGCTGACTGTCACATACATATCATGTCATGCGCTAACTTGACTATAGCAAGTGAGTCTATGATTCGATGAACACTGCGGATTACTTTCTTATACGCGGACAGAACTCGACATTTGAAGTGCGATGAAGGGAAGCCTCATTGTGGAAGATGCGCTAGAGATGGCTTCAAGTGTGAAGGCTACCCTACCGTTCCCCGAAGAAGACCCAACCAGAAGAAGATATATTCTCAGCCTATACTTCCAATGGGACAAGTACGTAATTGGGCTTTCCTGCCTCACAGCCTGAGCCTGGATGCATCTCTGCTCCCCGAAGAGGCTGAGCTATATCAACATGCCGGAACTTGTGTCATGCAAGAGTTTGAAATCGGATTGCTGCCAACCGACTTTTGGAAAACCCATGTCCTCCGGCTTGGCCACTCTGTGCAACCAATCAAGTACGCCATTTGCGCCCTTGCGGCAGCACACAGATATTTCAAATCTCAGCACTTGAGGGACATTGCCGGTTCTGCATATTCCAAGGCCGCCGAGACCAATTGCATTGAACAGTACAACCGAGCCATCTACCACATCACCTTGATGACGGAGGAGAGGCCAGCCCTCAAGACGGAGGTGGCTCTCATATGCTGCGTGGCCTTTCTGTGCATTGAAAACCTCCTCGGTCGCTACGCCCAGTCGGTGCATCATCTCAAAGCTGGCAGCGCGCTATTTTCTTCCCTTCGCCGAAGGTCTGGACAAGGTCAACTCCCAGGTCTTCTTCGGGATATTGAGCCGCTGCTAGCTGCACTGGCAATCGAATTCCATGCATTCACGGCCACGGATATTGCGCCAGATCTCTACTCTGGCGCAGAACTTGAACCTGGCCTTGAGGGCGACAAAGATTCGTTTACCTCGGTCAAACAAGCGGCGAGGTCAATGTTTCATATGAAAAGGAAGCACATCGCCGCCAACTATCAGGCGAAATTAAAGGCCACTCAAAGCAAACTTCTGGACCAACAAGATTCCGTGTCATCCTGTGCTGGTTCTCATATGCTCAACATGGCCAGGACAGCCCGAGATTTTGAGCATTGGAATAAGCGATTTGAGAATCTCAGAGCCAAAGTAAAAAATGAACACCTTTCGAAGCATGACCGTTATAGTATCCAACTTCTATCATTAGACAGAGCGGGATGGAGAGCCTATCTTTACACGCTATCACGACATAGGAGAAAAGGATCTGAAGCTTGCGAAGAGGTTCTGAACAGAGCTGAAGCTCTGATCAACTGGGACCAGTGCAAGTATTCTCCCAATTTTAACTTCACCTCAAACATCGTAGTCGGAATCGCTGTGTTGTCGATGCTATCCTTGGATCCTAGCATTCAGCAAAGATCAATGGCGTTGCTGCGGTCCTCTCGGAAAAGGGAAGGGGTATGGGATAGTCATGATATTGCTGATATGATTGAGGCCAAATCTCGACAGAAAATGGCGAGAAATACGCCGTGGTGGCGTTTGCCATCATAAATTCGATGAGTGAGTTATATGAGTATGCAACAATTCGTCAAGTGAGTAGTCTCGAACTGGATCATTAGGTCTTTTTTGTCTTTAGCATGAAGCAGTAGCACATTGAGTTTGAACAAATACAAAAACATTGTATATATTGTATCTATTGGCGGGTTATCCTCAGATTATAAACCACAAAGTTCGTTGAATCAAAGAGCATCCCTCACGAATTGCATCTAAATATAGTGCTCCATTTTGAAAAATCATGCTGTGACTTGAATCTATAACTAAAATCTATCTATAACGCTGACATGACGCAAACACAGAGCCCTATTACAGTATTAGGCCAGGCATCATCTATTTCACAATCTTCAAAGTCTCGCTGAAAGGCAGCTTTCCAGGATTCTCAGGGTGTGGCTGAGCCTCCTCGCCAAAGTTGAGATTGGCCTTGAGGGTGTAATCCTCGGGCACGCCCACGAACTTGCGCACGGCAGCCTCGACGGGAGGGATTGATCCAGAGTGCTGCAGGTTGGCGCCAAAGCCTTCAATCTCCAGAGCCGTCCAGACAAGGATCTGAGTCATGCCGCTCGAGTGTTCTGCGAACTGGGGCAGCACCTGGGCAGCCGATTTGTGGGCGTTTTGAGCCTCCTCGATGGCCTTTCCACTATCCCAGAACAAGACCTGTTTTTAAATTAGTTTGCGATCGTGTATGCAGCGGAATCATCATACCGAGCCATAGGCATTCTTGTGCCCCTCAAAGCGTGGGCCTAGGGCCGCCCAGACACCAGGACCGGCAGCCTCGAGAACAGGCTTGGCGGCGTCAATGATGACTTGCCAGAGCTGCTTGTGCTTCTCGCCAAGCACAATTGTGACACGGCCGGGCTGTGTGTTGAATGAAGAAGGGCTGGCGGCAAGGACTTTCTGAACAATCTCCTCAATGCGGCTGTCAGACACATGAGAGGTGTCCTTGAGGCCGTAGACACTGCGGCGGTGGTTGACGGCGGCAAGCCATTGGTCGGTGGTCAAGCTGCTGGTGACAGTCATGATTTATAGATTTGTGGATCGTGTGAAAGATGGAAGAGAAGATTGCTTGAGGGTTGTTGAGGATGAAGATGGAGATGAGATGAGAATTTTTCATGTCGAGAATAAGATGATATATATATATATATACCAGTGAACAATCCTTCTGGTTAATTGGGGCAACTACGACAAAGGATGCGCCTTCAACGATCACCAAGGATGCGCGCGGTTGTTCGAAAAAGCGGTTCTGCGCGCGGGCGCCATGGCTGCTGTAGCGCGGGTTGATTATCAAGCCTAAACCCGGCGGTGGAGACAACCAGGGCTCCGCTCCTTCGACTAGAGCCCGCGATTCAAGACTCGGGGCGGGAATACAGCCCGTCTCTGCCTCATCTTGGTGCCGACTGAGACATGATCGGCGACTTTCTGATTGGGTAGTCTTGTCTCAACTGGATCGAGTACTCGTCACGTATCTTGCATGCTTCGCACATGGGATCGCGTCGATGTCATAATTTTCACTTTGATGGCCAAGAATATATTGGTGATCAATGTCGTTTCACGTTTTTTATGCGCACTCAGGTGCATTGAAGACTTTCATCGCCTCGGCTGAGCAAACAACATGGCCTCGTCGGATTGTGAAGCTCGGCGGTGAACATCAGCATTGTTCCAGTCCCACCATGCGCGGGCCACGCTCAGTTCGATGCCACTATTGACCGCAAAGCATTAGATTGAATAAAACTGGAGTTCATTTCTCTGGATTAGTAAAAGCAGCAATACGCAATACAATAACATGCCCACAGACACTACCATGATTCTCCCCAACTGACAAATGCACCTTGAGGCCCCACTACAGCGGAAGCAGGGAGACCCGCACCCGGCGATAAGAGATGTGATTGGTCAGTCTAAATTTAGTTGGCTTGGTCTCAATCTACCCCTTTGCGCCCAATCTGTTCGCAAGGGGATTTGGAGCTGGTGGTTTTTAATGGAAGAAAGCCCCTGTGTAAGAGTGCTTTTAAGGTTGGAATACGTCAAAGAATAAGTCAAAGGCTGAATTGAAGCCTGGGGTGGGCATGGTCTCATTTTCGTTGCACAAATCGTAGGGTTGGGGTTAGGGTTAACTGCACCAATTTCACTGAAGAGGCAACGGCAACAATGGTGTGCATCAGAAAATGACTAGAAATAAGCCACGTGTGTAAGATCTGATAGAAAATAACCAGAAGTTTTCAAACAAGCATAAAGATCTCAACTGTACACCAACGTTCAAGAATGCATTTATGTTTCAATCCCGCCTAGCAACATGTCTTCTACAACTATAATTTCAGAGATTAATCCAAGATTCACTTGGCCGCCAATACTAATAAACTCCTCATTTCGCACCAATAAATTCATAACGGAGACAGCCGAGGTCAATATGACCTCCAACACCGCCATTCTTTTTGCCTACCGCAAGATTAGTCAAATTCCCTACAAAGCTTTACAAAACCGCGATGAATAGTCTCGAAAGCAGAAAGAACGCGAGACTTACAACCATTGTAGCAAGCGGCAAGGATCTCGGTGCAAGTTAATCCGCCCGCTTCCTCGGGCTGATAAGCGTCTGGTGGGTTCGAGGTTCTGCAACCGTCAATCCAGGATATGGAATACTTGTACGAGATGCCGTGCGAGTCGTGCGTGATATATTCTATAGTCGGGTCACCAGGCTTAAATATTCTCTGATCCGTAAACTTGACGTGCGCACCACAGAAGACACCAGCCTTTTCAAACTGGGCGCTGGCATCAATGTCGCCGTGGCCAGGGTAGTTGGCCTCGTCTTCACATTGAATAGGGTTCGTACTCTCCGTCGGCTCGGGGGCCACCGTTGTGGACGTGCTGGTCTGGATGGCGACCCAACTGGCGCACGAGAGACTTGATTGGCATGGCTGCCCGGGTACCATGCAGATTTCGTTCGTAGCGGTTGACACGCAAGAGCTACCACTCGACGACTCAATTGGAAAGGTAGTGACTGATGCCGATGCTGTCCGAGTGAGTGCTGGGAAACTCGTTATAAAAGCAATTGATGTGCTCATGGTCGTAGATATAGGAGCATCTATGTCTATTTTTCAAACTCACGGTCAGTATGTATTCGATGGAATGGCTTCCATGTGGGATGGTCCACACAATAGAGCGGTGCCAGCATAAACTAACCTGAGTAGTAGGCGTCAATGGAGCTCCAGAGGGCGGCGGCAGCAGCTCCAGTAGTCTCAAAGATGTCAGTGGGAGGGGGGTCATTTGATTCTTCAGTCAGCGTAACGACCCAGCCCGCCCCTGTGCTAGTTCCTGACGTCACGGTTTTGGTAGATTCATCGTCCTCTACTGCGCACCCCAGGATTACGCTGCTAGTTGACAGGACTCGGACATCTGTGGTTGTGGTGATGGTACCCGAAGTCAACACCCCATAGGACGTAGTTGTAGCATGGATCGTAGCTGACTTGGTTTCACACGAAGTGGGCTCCGGCGCGTACGTAGGTACATGATCCTCACCGATGCTGTGTGTGTATAGATCAGCTACCTTTCCTTATTTACTCAAGTAGCGATGCTGATTCTGTGGTCTCAGAGAACCTACGTGATAGGGGGCCACGGTGGCAGATTGCCCTCGATGCTAAAGCCAGGCGGCAGCTCAATCGAAGCAGGTGGTCCACTGTTAATTAGTCTTGATATCAGCCAATGTCCATTTTGGGAAGAAAGGGGAAAATTATACTTTGAATAGATGCCTGGCGGCAGTGTGAAGCCCCATCCACCAATGATGGGGCCATCATCCCACGAGATGCAAATCTGTTGACTCAAGGTTACCATTGATGGCCTTTTTCTTTGTTTCTAGATGACTCACGAAAAAGAACCAAGCCCGACAGGGAACCACGGGGTTATTGTCATTCACTGTAGGAGCAGGTACCTCGGTATTTACCGGTATAAACGTCACAATTGGCCAAGTCGTATATGTGGTCAAGGAACCGCCTGTGATGATGGGTGGGGGGGTGTCTCCTGTGGTGGATGAAAGGGGAGCACTATCGTCTGTGGTAGGAGAGGGGGGCGTATCCGACGCAGACGTCGGAGGCGGACCTCCCTCTGTGGATGAAGGAAGTGCGTTTTCTCCGGTAGAAGATGGTGGGGTATCTGCTGTTGAAGACGGAGGTGCACCTTGACTTGTGGTTGCCGGTGACCCATCTCCCTCTAGTGATGAAGAAGGCGCATTGTCGTTTGAGGAGGATGGAGATGTATTAACCTCACTCGTTGATAATGGTGGTGCATTTTCTCCAATAGATGAGGGGGGTATATTTACAGTGGAAGATAATGGTGCACCTCTCTCGGTTGAGGATAGAGGCAAATTGTCATTTGTGGATGAGGGAGGAATGTCCCCTTCCCCAGCCGATGTAGGAGGTATATTTTCTTCAGTGGATGGAGATGGATTATCCTGTCCCGTGGAGGATGGGGGTGTGTTGGCACCTGTTGATGATGGAATCGTGCCATCCCCTATGGATGAAGGAGATGTGCCTTGTTCTGTGGTAGATGGAGGTGCATTTCCTCCCTCGGTGGATGACGGAGCCTCGCCTCCATCTGTGGGAGGAGGTGGCGTATTATCCTGACCAGTAGACAACGGAGGCGTGCTTCCTTCTGCAGATGATGGAGATGAGTTGTCTTGTGTTGATGGGGGCGCCGAGTCACCCTCCCCAACAGAAGAGGGTGATGAGCCTATTCCCCCCGTAGATGATGGAGATGCGTCTCCATTAGCAGAGGATGGAGGCCCACCTTCATCTCCAGTTGGCGAGGGAGCTGTTCCACCGTTTGTGGATGGGGGCAAATTTGCTTCTTTTGAGGATGGCGGCGGGCCTGCGTTTGCGGACGATGGAATTGAGCCTCCACCCTCAGTAGCTGAGGGAGGTGCGCCGTCCATTATTGAGGATGGTGGAATGGAGTTCCCCCCACCCGTAGTTGGGTTTACGATTGGGACACATGCACCATCATCTCTGCATGTCTGCCCAAAATTGCAACAACCGGAAAAGCCTAAAAGAAATTCAGTATTTAGAGAAGAACCTGCGAGAGGGGCAATAGCGGAGACAATGGCGAAGGTCGAAAGCGCAATTCCAATTACACAAAGGTGAAGAACAAGAAATACAGTCCCTCGTTGATTTGCGTGGGGTAACATACAGCAAGTGGCTCCTACCATTGAGAGGAATATTAGCATGTAGATAAAACGTAGTGTAGGTGATGAGCATACCATAGCCGCAAATATGCTTCGATCCGCCGGGCGTATCGCAGCAAGTCTCGCCCGGCATGGTAGAACGGTCTCCGCAAGAAACCCCATTCGCTTGCCTATCAAAGATGGCTCTTGCGAAGACAGAAGGCAAGAATATGCTCGAGAGGAGCAAGGCCTGTGCAATGAGCCTCATTATGAATACGTAGACCGGCCTTGTCTACCTAGAAACTTGAACGTACTAAAGCAAGGGAGGGTTAATAAAAGATGGATTTAGTAGAAAGAGTAATGGTTTAAATCGTGTCATTGATGGAAAGAATGATGGGTAATAATGAGGTTCAAGTTTATATAAATATCATCTTGTCACCTGGGGAAGATTTCAATTTAGAGAGAGTCCGATTCATCATTCGGCCTCGGCTCCCCACTCGTCAGCTCTGAAGCCTCCATCCAGTCAGCATCATGACAGCCAGCCCACCCATGTGTGTTTGATAAATAGCCCTGCGAGCTTATTCGGTGCTTACAGGAACACCGCTGAACTCCGTTGGCACCGTATTTGCATGCTGTACCGCTCAAAATTTGGGCAAGGTCCATAGTGGTGAAGCTGAGGGCAGTTCATGCATTGCCTCGAAACAATGGAACCGCCTGCGAGCTGACCAATAGTGGGCAGCTGAGTGAGCATGAAGCTGAGAGTCAGGCAGGTATTGATCCCAAACCTGGACCGAAAATGTTCTGAAATCCGATCATGCTTGACCAATAAGGTCCTCAGGTCAGTGTATCTCCCAGCACATGCGGTAAGATTCCGGTTGAAGACTAGGCATAATATCCCCGAGGACAATTGAGAATGCCAGGGCTGTGATGACTCCATGGCTAAGCGCGGGAATATGGGGCTTTCAAAGATTGCATGTTATCGTGTCAAAATGAGAATTTGCCAGTTTGTGCCACATTTGGAATATGGTCCGTTGTTGAAGGGTGGAGTGGTGGGTGGCGTAAAGGCCGCTGATATGACTTCTTGCACGAATTCCGTTTCTCAGAGCACGGGATTCACGAAAACATGGCATCGAGCGCCCTCGATTACCATATTCGGGTCTAGTGTCATACAGTCATATCCTAAAACCCCTGGGCCGAAACCCGTTGGGGCTGTGCTCCGATGCGCCAAATCCGTGCGTCTGCCAAGTCAGATGGAGAAATGCTGACATGCTCAGCACGAGCCGCGTCGCTGGTTGGTCAGACGCAACAAGGCTATCTCAATCCTTCAAACATGTGGCTCAGCTGTAAGACCTGACCTTTGGGGTAGAAGGAGGTGTCAGGTCTGATCATTGGAAATGTGTATTGTTGATGAGAACAGTAAGATGGCATCAAGGGTGGTTCTCAACGACATGCTCTATAAAATAGTTGATGTGGCCAGTTGAGAAACTGGTTTTGCAGCTCATGGCCTCACTCATTATTAAACACGGCCCCATTTAATACAATTGTCTTTTCTATCATAGATTTATCGAATTATATACAACGGTCTCTGTTTTCTTTCTGTACAGGATGCACATTACAACTATTAAATTGTTGCTCCTCTCCCTGGTTACCCAGCGGAGCCTTGCAGCAGTCACGTGGTCGACTATTGGGTGTGAAGACTGGAAATTTCAAGGAAATGGACCAGAAGCAAAGACAATGGACGAAATTTGGGACAATGCGATACAAATGACGGAAGAAGCTCAGAAGCATCTGGATCGCGTTCCCATCGACGATGCGTCCTTCCTCAGTAAGCATGATCTGCCCATGCGACGGGCGGGGTCTCATGCAAGCTTCATGTTTGGTAACCTCGGATTCAACAAGAGAAAGGGAGTGACTGAGGCAGGAAGACAGGTTATTCGAAAAGCTAGAAGTAAGTGAAGGATACGTTTTCTTTTTCATCTTGGATAGATAGAGTTTACTAAACATTGTGATGATACAGACATGTACTCCGACATCAGGGCAGGACTCAAGGGAACCATGGCTGACCTAAACCCCCAACAATCGCTTCTATTCTGCGGCGCCGATGGACTGGTCAAGAGCGTTGTTCCCGGCAGTATCAGTAAGTTCTCAATGTGATACCCTCATTGTATCTAGAGGCTTTGCTCACGGCCCTGTTACAGCGAGCCATCTGCCCATCTGGCATGCGGAGAGAACGGTGCAGAGAGAGAATGGAGAGGAGGTGACTCAATACATTACGCTCGGTGGTCTGTCTACTGGTAAGAGATACTTGTTGGCTAAGGGAAGGAATAGTTGAAACTAATCGTGGCACAGACAATGCTCCTAATCCATGCACGGAACTGGTCTCGGACCCGAAGGTGCCAGGCAGACTGTGGCCCAGTTACATGGGGAAAACGTTTACAGCCACGCTGTTGGACGAAAACGGGACGCCTGGGGAAGACATTAATGCAATCATCTTGTGCCCCAACCAATGGAGCAATCCGGCGGCCTGGAGGCAATGGGATATTTATCCCACTTTGCCGCTGGAGCCAGAGGCGAAGCCGGCTGGAAAGGGCGGGCAGGTATATGTGAGCGATTTCAACAGCGTGTCGGGGACTCTGGTGCACGAGATGACACACGTGGTGGGACGGCTTCAAGGCAAGACATGTAAGTTTTTGCTGTATGGTGGCAATGATGATGGACGCTGACAAAGGAAACAGTTCGCGATGAGGATAGGACAGGTTTCATTGCGTGCAAGGCTCTAGGAGAGTTGCTTCAGGATGAGGCCCTCACCAACCCGGACACGTATCGGATATTTGCCGAGATGAGCATGTCGCCGTTGACCAAGTGGGGGGTTCCTTTGGAGTAGTAGTAGCAGTAGCAGTAGTAGCCACAGGCTTTGTTAGAGTAGGGACTCTTGAGTGAAGTGGTGGTGTGGTGTTTATGTGGGAGGGTGTTGTGTTACTCAGCCACAGGTGTTGGTTGGCGCCTATAAATATGCTTAAGAGGCCCTTGCAGCGACGTGCATATGAATCCACTCATCTGGTATTTTCTTTCCTTTTTCTTCCCGTTTTTCTTTTTTATCTTTTGGAAAATTAATCACTGAATTACTTAAATGCACATGTCATCATGCCCCCAACGCGTCCTTTGTCCCAACTCTTTTCCAGCCTCCGCAACCAACAAAGCCGCACAACCCAGCCACAGGCCTTGGACCCCGCACGACCAACCGTGCTGCAGCTGCCTGAGCCCGTCGTGTGCCGCATCCTCAGCTTCCTCCCCGACGAGCACGTCGGAATAGTGGCATTGCTGGGCTCGTCCCTGTACCAGTCCGCCCGCTACGTCCAGCATCGGAGACTGCTCATTGACCTGGACAAGCCCGCGCATGTGCTCGACCGCCTCCACCTTATCAGCCGCCTCGGCCAGCTTGGGGCCGTCCGCACCCTTCGCGTCAGCGCTCGCGACAATGGCCTACGCCAAAACCAAGTCAGCGACGACATCCTTGCTCGTCTCGCCGCCGTACTGCCCGAGATGACAGGACTGAGGGATCTTCATTGGCATGTAAATTCTACTCATTTAAATAATTTCGGGGCAAAAATGACTTTACCTATCCCGACTCCCATTCTAACCGCACTGCCGGCCGGGTTACGTCTGCACACATCGCTCTTTTGCGACCAAGCCGAGGAATCACACATGTACGCTCGCGCATTTCTACACGACATGATCGGTAGCAAGAAGCTCTGCACCCTCTCTGTCCATGTCGTATTCATCGAGGAACAGCGCTGCCTCGAGACGATGCGTGTCCTCAAACAGGTGCTGCTCTCGTGCCCCAACCTCACCAGGCTTCCTCTCATCGACGTCTGGTATCCGCGCGGCGGGTGCGAATCATTCGGGCCCAACATGTTCGGCGGTCTGTACTGCGGTCTAAACCTCGTAAACGAGGAAAAGCCCTTGCCTCTCGAGGAGTTGGGCATGCAAGACTACCCGTGGGGCAACGAGGGAGCGCCGCACTGTCAAGGCTATCTCGGCCGAGGGTATGAGTGGGAGTACTGGGCCGACTCATTCGACTGGTCACGCATGGTCCGCCTGAACGATGTGTCGGCCTGTCTGGCGCCCTTAATAGCCCGCAGGTTGACTGGTCTTAGAGAACTTGTCCTCGACAAGGCGCATTGGCAAGAGGCCGAATTTATGGATGGCATCGCGGCGCCGCTCGAGCTGATCAGCGTTTCGGGCTGGAACCGTATCAACGAAGCACAACGAATCGCCCGGTTTGGTGCAACTCTGCGAGCGCTAAAAATACATGGATGGTCCAGCCAAAAAAATGCATTTATGACGGTCCCTGACCTTGTTCACCTGAGCAAAAGCCTACCCCATCTAGAACAACTATCTCTTGACATTATCCCCCACAAAGACACACGTGAATGGAACTACGAGGCACTAAACGCCATCGCCGCCTTCCCCAGCCTGAGAACCCTCGAGTTGTGGTTCCAACTGGGCAACGATCCATCGGCACCTGCACCATACCTCACCGTACACTCAGCACCCCATCTCTTCCGCCACCTACGCGACCAGAATAGCAAAATGCAACGCGCGACCCTCAACTCGGGACGTCCGGGTGCCCCAGTGCCCCAACCCGCGTACATGTTCGGCATGCACTCCGGCTACGAGCTGCAGTGGAATGTCCAAAATGCTGCCACATTCGAATGCAGCGTGGTCTACCATGAAGGCGAGGGTGAACGAGTCAATGTGTGGTGTCCGGAGATGAGCGTTGATATGAACACGAGACTTCATCAACTGGCACAGAAATCAGACCCGGGGCTCTCAGACCTGAAAAAGCTTGATGAACACGGGCTGCGGCTCAGAGCAGCCTTACTTGGACCCCTCAATGCCGCCGAATGGCAAACTTGGAGAGACGAACATGTACGCCGGCTGAGGATTCGGCGGGACAAAAAGGAAGAGACTACCGTGATACAGAGGGTAACAGGGCCTTTGAGACGCAGATTAAGGCGAGAGTATATCTAGAGACTCGATCAATAGCGTAAGCTGCCTCCACCTCTCCACATGAAAGAGACTAGTCCTCGTTTGCTGTCGTAAAGCGACCCAAGTCGGCAATATGCTCCGTGTCAATACCGATTGTAATATATCCAACCAGATAACATTTACGACCGAACAGGAGAAAACGATATTTTCAAATGTAGTAGCTTCTGTTTTGATCAATTGGGATGCCAAGTCAGAAAACGCTAAACAGACACATAATCTCGATTACCAATTCTTGTTTCATGGAGATGGCACTCCTTTCTCAAGAGTATATGTGCAATCAATAATTCGCTTTCGCTGCAGGGTAGGCGATGTTTGTGAACGCACAACGTATTATCCGATCTCTACGATGACGCTTTCTGCGTGGCATGCATGGTACGATGCAGCCAAATAGGATGATATCCAATCAAATCATACATGGATTAGTTTCCTCCAATACGGGCTAAGCATTCATGTGCAAAATTTTGCATCCGGTCCAATGAAACAAGGCTCTGGCGCTTAGCATGATGTGCCAAGGAAGTGGGGACAACATTTGGACCTGATCCAATCATCCATCCCTCTTGTCGTTCCAAAACGGGAGGGGTTGGCAACCCAGAAAGCGCAGGATCAGGCATACATAAGCCAGCTACTTCTCCCAGGCTTTTCCTTTGAACTCTTCACATCCAAACCCCCCCGAATCCCATCATGCCCCCTGGATCTGAAATCATCCTGGACGAATGGATCAAAGTCAAGCATGTCATCCACGATCTGTATGTCAAGAAGAACCTTCCTCTTGACGGTGCCAAAGGTGTTATCGCGGTAATGAAGTCAGACTATGGCTTTTCAAAATCGTACGTCCTCCCCTTTAAATCTGCTGTTACTTGCAGTTATAACTAGTTTCAGGAAATCTCAGTATGTGTCACAGCTTAAGAGGTGGAATTGTACAAAGTACTCGAAGGACATAGGCTCCCACGATTGGAAAGTAGCAGGATACAAGGTGTCCAAGGCTAGAAAACTTGGCAAGCAAGTCCAACTTTATCTTAAGGGGAGCTTGGTAACAGAGAAAGTTCTTCGAACTAGAGGGTACATCACAAGTCTCGATCAGCTAGGATTTGGAGGTTAGTAGCTGCCAATTAATTATGCTAATGACCTTGGCTCTAATTTCTGCAAAAGGCGCTTCACCTCGAACCCCACCAGATTTTACAATCGCCTCTCAGTCACCTGAGCCGACCTACACTAGAACCTTGCCTTTCGCTCGCTTCTGGGAAAATTTCCAAAGCATTATACTCCCTAGTATGTCTATAAGCTGATATATTACCATTTTCCTAATGACTGATTAATTTTGATAGCACAATATGAAACGAAAGATGCAAGTTTTCTAATTCCCACTGTATTTCAGGGTACTGGACAACCAATGTCACTGTATCTCCCAACATCTACTGCTTCAGCTCTCCCACAATCTTTCAACTCCAGCGGTCAAGAGGTTCAGGTCCAACACTGGTGGGAGTTCATATCATATGTCATGTCTAACAACCACTTGGCATCGCTTGATCGCAAGGAGAGCCGTAAGCTGTTTAAAACCTTTAAACAAGTGAACGCCCCGGGAATACTTGATTCTGCTCTATTGTCGACTCAGCCAACTACTAAAGCGTTTCTTGAGGCGCTTTTTAGAGTCGCCATTGAAATCGAAGATATAGAAATTGTTGGATATCTCCTCAAAAAGAACTTGAATCCAAATGGGCATTCTTGTTATCACCCGGACATTCCACCAAACTTACGAATCAATCCGCTGCAATTCACACTCCTTTCTGGAAATCTAGAAATGGCCGAGCTACTTATAGAACACAACGCGAACATTGATGAGCCCCATGCTGGATGGAAAAGCAGTGCTATTGTTTTGGCCATTCTAGGCTGGAGTAAAAATATGAGGACATGCGCTGTGCACAAATGTTGCGCAGCTACAAACGGGTCATATTGAGCACAGGAAAAGTGAGTTGAAAGAGCCTTGTTTTCTTCTAATAATAGGGAGTTGTGGATTGAGGTTATGTGAATAATGGAATAGGGCTGTATTGTAGGGCAGCTCTAACTAATAAGATTAAGCATAGTATAATATACCCCTTATTTAATAATATTATAAATAGCTTTATTAAATGCTTTAAATAGCCTTAATTTTATCTTTAAATAAGAATTTAATATAGGAAATAGTTATTTACTATAGAGATAATATAAAAGTAAAATAAAGCTAAGAATTAATTTTTACTTTACTTAGGGGAATATTATAAATATCTTTTCTTATTTCTTAGTTAAACTTTCTCTTTTTCTTATATATATATATATAATAATAT